>DWPT01002690.1:0-15722 GCA_018251895.1 Agathymus mariae mariae | reverse complement strand
AAGGGTTATAAACCCATAACATATATTAAGAATGACAAAATTAAAATATTTCATGGCAATAGAAGCGAATACATACCTCTATAGGAGAAAATTTATGTGTTTTCTCATTTTGCAATAACTTATCTCCTTCAAGATATAGCTTCTTCGCTAGATCTTGGAGTAAAAAGAATATATCATACAAATGGAAGTCCAGAAAATGAGCAAACACCGAAGGCATGGACAGTCTCAGGAAATTGAAAACAGTTTTGAGATATTCGCTCAAAGCCTCGCGTCGCTGCTCCACAAACTTGGGGGTCTTGTTACGGATAACTTTTTTTGGAGGAAGTAGGTCTTTCGTCACCCCATAATCACTAATTAGCTTGTCGTTCAGCTCAACAAAATCACTGTACCGATGAAAGACGTTCCAATGTACATTGGCCACTTTAACAGTGATTTTGTAATACGTTACGTTATCCTTCGTACTAGCCTCGTCCACACTAACCGAACTTTCATTTCTGTGATTCACAAACGCAGACATCTTCAGTTTTTGATTCGTTTGACTTGGTTATTAATATAGCATTTCGCGTGATAAAATATTTTACTACAGAGAACCTTGAATAAGCAAATGAAATAAAAAAACAAAAAAATACACTTATTAATAACACGATTGAATTCTAAACTAAACATCAAACGACAAAATATATATGACTGGCCTTGACTAAATCATGATAATTTTATGATCAAATGACAATTTGACTCGATGAAAGTTAATGATACGATACAGTTTTTGACATTTGACATTGACGTGAAAGTTACGTTAAGAAATATTTCAAAATATTTATAATATATATATTATATCATAATATATTTTTATATGTATATATTATTTATATTAGGTCATTATCTTTGTTATGTAATATTTTATAGTAGGTGTTGATTCAAAATATTTCATTTGAATAAGAAATATTATTAATAGATACAATAATCCATTATCTATTTGGACTCCTATATTGCATAAAATCGTTTATAAATACGAATTTATTTAATGAAGGATTATATCCAGATATTCTATGCGTTTTCGCGCGCATTTTGACACTTGTTTTGAATTGGCAACAAAATAACCTATACGCATACATACCGTACTCCATCGGTTTTGTCTTTCAGTTTATTTAAGATATCTCTATTGTTTGGCACTAATAAAACTAAATATATACTGGAAATAAAAAAAGAAAAACATGGTTGGTTATATAAGTATAACAGATTGATTTAATGTATTGTGAAATGTGTTTGAAAGTTAAGACAAAGATTGTTCAGTGGTAAACTTTAGATTGTTTTTTAGAGTTCTCCAGCGCCTGATACTCCTTCGGAGAGAGATGGAGCTCGATCTCGGATGACTTCGCCGGCTCGTGATTATGAGATGTTTGAAGATGAAGGCGCAATACTTGGTGATAACCCTGTCGATGAGGAGGAGGAAGACGGAGAGGAACTATTCAATGATAATATGGAAGCGTGAGTTTTTAATATACGTTTGAGTTAAGTAATTGAATAGCTTTGGTCATTATTAATAATATTTACTTACTGTGAGATCCCGAGTGGTATTAATATTAAAAATAAAACAAGGATTCCTAAATGCCTTTGATTTCAGTAGTGTTATGGAGTTTTGCTAAAAAATGTAAAGAATAAGCACTAAATTAAAATCACAAAGTTTAATATTTACATTTGGATTTCAGTGATTATCGTCCTATGCCAGCATTGGATCGCTATGACAATGAAGATCTGGATGATGAGGATTATGATGCTATGTCAATGGAGGACAGAGTTGCAGCAGAAAGGGAGATGCGTCATCGAGACAGAGATGAAGGCAGGATGAGAAGGGATGATCGGGATCTGCTTTATGGTATATTTGTGGATTAATAAATTTATATCAAGAAGTAAGTAATTATGAATGAGCCCCATGATTATAATAATTCAAAAACTTCATTACATTACTGTTGGTCAATTGACATGGGGCTTTAAGTCAATGTTATTTAATTAATTTGTCAAATAATTAACTAGTGTGGTGACCCTACTTGAGCAAGATCCCTGGTATGTTTGCTGCACAATTTATGGTTTATTTGTTGTGTAAAATTTCTTGTCAATGTGCACACCACCAATGACAAAGTTTTTGCAGTTATAGCATAAAGTGTATATGTCATCACTGCTGTTTCTGCAGATGAATCAGATGAGGAAAGCACAGATGCACCGCGGGCTAAACGACGTCGAGCTGCAGAGAAGGCAGCTATGGGGACCGAAGAGCAGGTGGAGGAAGGGATAGAGAGCATTGAGAACCTGGAAGATACAAAGGGCTACACTACCAAGGAGTGGGTCTCAATGTTGGGGCCCAGAACAGAAATAGCTAATAGGTTAGTAGTAGACAAATATTAAAAGCTTAATCAAGTCACATACATCTTATATCAAGTCTAGGGATTTTCCTTTTCCTAGTTATTATTAACAATTATGTGGACATTGTATGTGACACATCTGTAACATGTAAAACTAAAATCAGTTAATTTAATTTTCACTATAAACACTGCTTGGTCTGACATGTCACATTGATCTACTATAAATAATTTATTTTTAAATGGTAAAAATATGAAGTGTTTAGAGTTTGTGTTACTGAATATGTAGGCAAAATCACACAATTGTTTAGGTATCACCTTAGATCATAATCTTCAATGTGCACCGAGGGTCATGCACGGTTTAATATTAACAGTTGCCTTACGAGAAAACCTAGAATTGATTGACTGTAATAGGTTGAATTTTGACATGTAAATTTTTGCTATGTAATGTTTCTGCTTAATTTATAACATTTTCCTTTTGGGCACACTGCTCATAATCTGTTGCATTGGTTATTTGTTTAATTTCAAAATCGAAATTGAATAAGCAGTAGGCACTTTAAGGTGGTGATACTTGCTAGATAAATACAACGACATCAAAAAACTCAATTCTTTAGTTGGCCGACAGAGCAGCGGCAGTGCCAGCAAAAAAACTTTGAACTGCAGTGATGCCTGGCTATGGAAATCCCCTCGAGCACGCAAAGATGACTCCATACATTATTTTATTAACTATATGTTTATAAAATTCTATTTTCAGATTCAAAAACTTCCTCCGAACGTATACCAATACTAAGGGCCAGTATATATACAAGGAGCGGATAAGACGAATGTGTGAGCACAATCAGGCGTCTTTTCATGTAGAATTCGACATCCTTGCACGCAGGGAGCAAGTCCTCGCGTACTTCTTGCCAGAAGCACCATTTCAGATGCTGCAAATATTTGATGAAGTGGCAAAGGAAATCGTCCTGCAGATATTCCCTAGCTACGAGCGGGTCACGTCTGAGATACACGTTCGCATATCGGATTTGCCGTTGATTGAAGAATTGAGAACGTTCAGAAAGCTGCACTTGAATCAGCTGGTACGCACTGTGGGCGTTACAACGGCGACGACCGGAGTGCTGCCACAGTTGTCGGTCGTGAAGTACGATTGTAACAGGTGTGGGTATATATTGGGGCCGTTTGTCCAGTCACAGAATGCCGAAGTCAAGCCTGGCTCGTGTCCAGAGTGTCAAAGCGCTGGGCCGTTTATGGTGAGTTTCACTAGCGTAGGATGCACCTGAGTGAGATAATCCAAATACGTGGCACTCCGAGGATTCTGTACAAGAGGCACAATCATATAAATACAGTCCATGGCATAGTTGGCACTCAAAATCCAACAGTGTACAATAAATTTAACTAAACATAATCCACAAGTCACATCATCTTATAACAAGGTAGTAGAATATGATTTTAAACTAATGTCACTGGCGGAATTTATACATTTTATTATATAACGGGTACTCACGATACGTGTTATTTATCGCCAATATTTCGACCCAGTTGCATTTATCGTGGTCACGGCGAAACTGGTTGTCGATGTACCCGTTACAAATAAAAGGAAGTAGAAGTAAAAAATGACGTGCATCAATGAATGAATGAATTTGAAGGACTAATAGATAGATAGTAGATAGATAATAGATAGACAGCTTAAATTTAATAATAGGGTGCCTTTGTCTTCTCTGTACCTTTCTTTATGGAAACTTGAAGAAGAAAATTGATACTTTCTTTTTAAAACATTGTCTTGTATTGTGAAATGTAACATATTAATGCTATAGCTTGTAAAATTCTGTGTACTGCAAGATAAAGCTATACATATTAACACTAGTTAGAGCACATAGGAGTCTTCAGTTATCCGCAGTAGTGATCAATCTTTGATTGATTTCCTGTTTACTTATTTAGTATAACAATACAATTTGTATTTATTTATGACAATGTTATGCATCACCAGATACTTCGAAGGTACAAAAATACATGTAGAAGGTGTAGATTATAGTTGGTTTTATCTTTTACAGCGATTGGTTGATTTGATTTGACTTAATAGATAGGCTGATTTGCATAAATAAACAAACTTTTAATAATCACAATCAATTATTCCTTGTAAAAAATGATACCGTTTACTCAATTACTTTTCACCAGTAACGTTTCCAGGTGAACATGGAACAAACAGTATACCGAAACTACCAGAAGGTGACAATCCAGGAGTCCCCGGGCCGCATTCCAGCCGGCCGGATCCCTCGCAGCAAGGACTGCATACTACTGGCCGATCTCTGCGACAGGTGCAAACCCGGGGACGAAGTGGACTTAACTGGAATCTACACGAATAATTATGACGGATCGCTTAATACCGAACAGGTATGTGACAACGTTACACTACCAGCCAGTCTGCATTGATGTCGTGTGACAAGTGATGTGAAAAATGCTTTTGTTCTGTTTCAACAGAAATTAAGCACATAATATATAAACGATTAGGCGTTATTTTTAAATGTATTTATTTTGTTTCGATGCGTCCAAACTATGCAGTTATATAAGGTGTGTACTGAAAATCAGTCATGGTTCCTTACCAGTCCATGGAACAGCTGAGTATAATCATTTTCATCATAACAACAGTAAAATACCTGTACATTTGTAAACTAGTGTAAAATAACGTAAAAGTGTTTTGTTTGTTTGTTCGATTAGGTATTTTCATATAAGACAAAAAAATCCTGAACAACATAATATGAGGGTAAGAAATTTCTTGTACAGTTCCGTGATTCAAGTGTCATGTTAAACCATCGCTAACCCCTCAGTGCTGGTTGTGACCTTTATATATAACAATTGTTAAGCCACTGTACTGGAATCGCGTAGTGAATTATCCACGACTTCTCCATTACGAAGAGATACTCAAGCCTGTCTGGGCGTCTAAAAGGCCTATTGTTTCCGAAGGGGAACCCATCAAATGGTACCCGGAGCCGTGAGAGCGACGCCGGGTTATTACCGCACCAAAATTCAACCCGATGACCTCCCTCGTCGCTACATTGAGAACTCCGGGATGTCCACAGGAACGCCACCGGGGTCCTCCGAGCGCGTTGCCCCCGTCGGGCTCTCGGGACGGACACGTCCCGCCCCGCACCATCCGATCGTAACGACGGCAGGCGTTCAAGGGGCCTAGTACGGCCTGATTTAAATCTCATTACTTTTCAGGGATTTCCGGTGTTCGCGACAGTTATCATAGCCAACTATATAGTCGTCAAAGACTGCAAACACATCGTTGAATCTTTGACCGACGAGGACGTGGCCAACATCGTGAAGCTGTCAAAGGATCCCCAGATCGGCGAGAGAATCATACAGAGCATAGCACCGTCGATATACGGACACGATTACATCAAGCGGGGGCTAGCTTTAGCTTTGTTTGGCGGTGAACCCAAGAATCCAGGTTCGTCTCGTTCTATTTAAACACGTATCTGTCGAAGGAGTGCTGCTCTCCTGATGGTAATGTTCCGTTGGAATCCATGTGATATGACAATATGGGTTAGGTTTTAATTTTCAAATAGTAAGTGTAGTATCCGTTACTTATTGTATTCTATATTGAATATTGAACCGATGTGTAATGTCATTCGAACTGCACGACTTGTGGGTCTTTCTAAAAACCAGTGGTTGTGGTTTTTGGACATAAGTTAGAAATTGACATTCGTTGCATAAATTACTGGGTGTGTTTACGTCGACACGCAAGGAAATATACTACGGACGGTCATTGCTCGAACGCAATCAGACGCAACATCGTTCCCTATTATTTTTAACTACCTTACATTTTGAAAATTCATTTCATAGTGTGTATCGAACTGTTCTATCCTGTTTAAAATATACTACATTCATACCATGAACATGACATACTCTAGTCGAGTCGTAATAAATATTTTGGATGACTGGTAAGAGTACAAATTGTTTTTTTTTCGAGAGAAAAACCGACCGAGAGGTCGCATTAAAATGTATAGATGAAGAGAGAGTGAGAGGGACAGAATACAGTTTAATACAGTATAGGAGTTTAAGTCCGTGGCGTCAAGCTGCGTATATATAATACGTAAAGTGATTTACGTTTCTTTTATGTATTTTGGACAAAATGGACGTGTTCATTTTATAAATTACTTGTTACTAACATTGTATTGTGTACGTATGATTTCTTTGAATTTAATTTGTGATTGGACATTGAAATTTTCGTGGGTATTTTTAATTTTCATTGTCGTACAAACTTATACTTATTTTTATAGTATTTTTGTGACATTGTATATCTATTATATTTTTAAATTAATTTTGTACAAATTGCGGATTAACATTGTAATGTAATCATTTGATTAACTACCTAATGGACCTTCATGTATCGCGTCGTATTATATGTATTTTAATTAACGTAAATGGCTATGTCGTACTAATTAAATAAATAACAAATAAAATTGCGATCGTCTATAAATATTGTTTTCGCAGGTGAAAAACATAAAGTGCGAGGCGACATCAATGTTCTCATATGCGGAGATCCTGGCACTGCCAAATCTCAGTTCTTGAAGTATACGGAAAAGGTATAACAATGGTAGCACACACACACATACACAGCTTTTTATAGCGCGCTTAAGCATTGCCAGTGACATATTTTTTTTATCACAATAGCTCGCAAATAAGCAGATTGGAGACGCAATACCACCATGATGTGTTCTTTTGGCAGATCGCCCCACGAGCTGTGTTCACCACTGGACAAGGGGCCAGCGCTGTGGGTCTCACGGCTTATGTCAGGAAACATCCAACCACAAGGTAACGTGTAACACTGCCGGTAGCTCCAGATCAAGTCAACGATCAGACGGGCCGCCTGGCCTCGTGTACTTATTCTGACAATCTATTATTTACATTATAATATAAATAAAAATTAATTATAGACCGTAAGTACAAGATTTTGACACCGGCCATCAATACTAACTTGAAAAAATCGATGATACGCCGGTGGCGTTTTAAATAATTGCTATAACTTATTTTTTTTTAATGTCAATTTATTTAAGATTTAAATAGTAATATATTTAGGATTTTAATACATATATCATGTTTTTTATTTTCAATTTACAATTTGTATTAATTTATACATTTTGTTTTAATTGGTAATTTGATAATTATATTTTGGCCATTTTTAAAATTTTGTATTATAGTACATACATAAAGTAAACATTCGGTATTAAAATTTGAAATCCTGCAAACATCAAATTATGTTAGTACTGATAGCTGATTCCGATGTACGTAACGGTGCGTGTCGACAGCGATGCCGGCGCAGTCTTACGAGTACCGTATCTACTAAAAATATGTAGTTTTTGTCAGTTATTTGTCCGCACCACTCGGTCGTCTATCGTGTTATATGGGTTAGTTTCACTTTTTAAGTGGCATTCACGATTTTTATATTTTATACAAATATTTCGACCCAATTACATGGTTAATGGTCGCGGCGAGACTGATTGAGTGAGAAACAATTAAATTTAATTTCATTTGATTTTATGATATCCTCGCGCGTATACATCGATGTAATGGATATCGCAGGGATTGGACACTGGAGGCCGGTGCGCTGGTGCTGGCCGACCGGGGCGTGTGTCTGATCGACGAGTTCGACAAGATGACCGATCAAGACCGCACGTCCATCCACGAAGCTATGGAGCAGCAGTCCATATCCATCTCCAAGGCCGGCATCGTCACCTCGCTTCATGCCAGGTGCCGAGAAATTCTCTCTTAGAACATTGAACGTTAAAATAATATAAATAAAGTTCACACACTCACCTTACCACACTACGATTCCCTGCGTTGCAGGTGGCATGGACATAAACAAATGTGACAATACAAACACATATGACCCGAGAACAGACATTTATCTGTCACACGAGCGTCTCCCGGCCGGGAACGAGCCTGGAAGCCCTCGCAGCAGGAAGGGTCAATACCGACTTGGCTACGGAGTCGTTAATATAGCGGAACAAAAGCGAAGGGTTAAAAATAACTGAAAATCATATCAAATTATCTTGCTTTTACGGGCCTAATATATCCTGTGTGGCAGGATAGTGAAGATCAGCTTTAGCAAGACAGACGTAACTAATACCGCTGGACGCTTGTGATAAAAGTACATATTTCGCGCAATTCAGCAAACTTTACCCATCTTTGAATACCTCCTAGACGAGTTAGATAGTTTGCATTTGTTTTATGTCACGCTCCTTCGGTTGTAACGTTGAGCGTTATTTCTAAGGGGACAATCAAAGCAGTATGACTGCTACATGACGAAATCCAACCGGTTATGTGCAGGTTACACGTATCCCTCTGCAATGAATATATTGTTCAATAACACTGGCAACACCACATAGTTATACTTTGACCGTATCAATGTGATCTGTCAATATACGTAATTATCAATTTGATTATATATGACATATAATAATTTACCAAAGTAGAATTTATGAATGATCAATCACACTTATGTTACACGTAATTAAATCGTTAAATAATCATCGTCGTTAAATAAGTAGTTCAGTTGACTTTGATATAACTGGAACTTGGAAAGTATACTTGTGACGTCACGGTGCTAAATTTTATTTTTAGATGTTGTCAACACCGGTACATAATTATATATCGACTTGAATGATGTACCGAGAAGTTTCTTCCGCTAGTTTCTTCTCGATGATAAATTGCCTAAACGGTTTTTTAACGTCATAAACACACGAGACTGTCTCGTCGTCAGGTGCTCGATAATAGCGGCCGCGAACCCGATCGGCGGTCGGTACGACGCGTCGTTGACGTTCTCGGAGAACGTGAACCTGTCGGAGCCGATCCTGTCGCGGTTCGACGTGCTGTGCGTCGTGCGGGACGAGGCGGACCCCATGCAGGATGCGCATCTTGCCAAGTGACTACCACCCGACCGGTTTTGTTTCGCTTGCTGTCTCTTTCAATCCCAAAATGGGTCGACGACGCGCGGGAGGCTGGCGGTACAGTGGTTTGCCTTTGTGTGACCTCCGTCCTCTCCTTGCGTACATCGACGGGTTGGAGTAGCTCGTCTGCGTTGCTGTTGCTGCCGTTTTATTATAATGTGCGTGTACCGACAAGCGTTTACGTTCTCATGCTGCTTGCGTGAGGGTCAACAATTTTTTATATGATTCGGTGTATTGTCCAAGTTTATTCTTCATTTGTCTGTCACAAATGTTCAACGAACATTAGTGAATGTAGCGTATCTGGAAAATATATTATGGTGCGTATTCATAAAAATGCATGGAAGTAAACTGCTTCATTGTCAATTTCGCTTAAGTTACATTTGTGATATAATTCAGTAACTTTTTCAGTTCCTACATCCTATGTGACTTTGAATTGGAGTTACGTATTGAATTAACGTAAATTATGTTATTATATATATTACGTTAGTTGGTAGTTTTATAGGATTAGGAAACCAATGTTTGATACAACACTATGTAAATCAATGTTAATCAAACACATAATTATGGACTTGAACAGGTTCGTAGTGAGCTCACACATCCGACACCACCCGACGCAGAGGGGCGCGAGCCTCGACGACAACACTTCGGACGATGATCTCTCGATCCCGCAAGATTTGTTGAAGAAATATATTGTGTACTCGAGAGAAAACGTACATCCCAAATTGCAGGTATGTTCGGTTTTCGCTCGGAATTATTTTTATTTTTTAGGACAGGACGACATTGTTCTGTTCTATGTAGCGTCATAAAGTAACCAAACGTCAACAGTACACTTTATTAACAGCTGTTCACGTGTAATATGTGAAATACTTCAGCGAATAGTTGTTGTTCTATGTGATTACATATTGTATGTGATTATTAGCACGTCGTTACATTAATAGATAAACATTGAATACTTACAGAACATGGACCAAGATAAGGTAGCTAAGATGTACAGTCAGCTGCGTCAAGAATCACTGGCCACGGGTAGTTTACCCATCACCGTGAGGCACATTGAATCTGGTAAGTTTAATAGTGCTGTATCGTGGTCATCACTAGATTATAGTCTACTAGCAACCAGCCCTCGGCTCACCTCGGAATATTCTGTAAATCCATTTAACACATTTAAAAGCATCCTAGATTAGGACTTATAATGCCAAATATGTCTACGGTCGATAGTTCAGTACTAATCCATATAAAAGCCAATATAAACATTACATATAAAATATAATAGGTGTGGTGTAATCGTTCCAGTGATACGTATGAGCGAGGCGCACGCTCGCATGCATCTGCGGTCGCAGGTGGCCGAGGAGGATGTCAATATGGCCATCCGTACCATGCTCGAGAGCTTTGTCGATACGCAGAAATACAGCGTTATGCGAGCCATGCGACAGGTTAGCTCTTCTTTTCAATATAAAATGTAGTATAGATGTTATAAATACAGATCGGACAATCGGGCGTTTAGTAGCCGTTATAATACTTTAAGCAATTAATATTTACGGTTTACAAAATCATTGCAAAAAGTTAACTGAGGAGTTTATTTATTTGATATTTTAAGTATGTCATTAACATTACAGTGAAATTATTCCAAGATGTTGATCAAGTTTTGATTGTAATTCACCTGGCGCTCTGGGAAATGCAGCGATCAGTGTAAAAAATACGTCAATATCAGATGAAAGATGGAAAATTTTAGTGCATAGCTAAATTTAATAAAAGGCAGTCCTAATACTAGTGGCGCTCGTGTCGTAGGTCTGTAGACCATCATGTGACATAATATATAAGTTTTTTTTTCTTTTTATTAAAAATGGATTGTAGGGTACTTATTTTATAGATGTTATATACATATTCTGAAAAATAACTTGTAATATTTAATTACAGACATTCCAAAAGTATCTGTCATACAAGAAGGACCACAGCGAGCTTCTGTACTACGTTCTCCGTCAGCTCACAATGGACCAGTTGGCGTACATGCGAGGTCTTCACAACCACTCGCAGTCCACTATCGAGATATCCGAACGAGACCTCGTCGAGCGAGCGAGACAAATAAACATCTCCGACTTAAAGCCCTTTTATGAGAGCCGAATTTTCAAAATGAATAACTTTAGTTATGATCAGAAGCGAAAGATGATTATACATACAATGCCAGAATTACCCTCGGCCACATAGTGTAGTGCAAAAAAATATCATAAAACATAAATAGCATTGCTTGTGAGATATATCTAAGATACAACCTTTAAATTGTTTGTTACGTTTTTCAGCACATGTATCTTTATTGTTAATCACGCTGTCTATTTGAAAGATCCAGGTTCGATTTTCGGTCAATTTAGACATTGATATGGCAGGTTTGTGCTCGGGTCTCGTTTGTCTAACATACTTTAAATACTTCCGTAGCACCAGCAATATATGAAATACTTCGTGAGTGTTCTTGTGCCAGGAAAAACAGAAAGTGCACACACGTTTCACAGAAAAAACTGTATTTTATTATTGACTCTTTATTACTTCATATTCTACAGTAAATTTCCTTGTTTTGAAGTTACTTCATTTGTTTTAAGGTTTAAATGTACGTCAATGATTTTTTTATGCAAGTGACTATGTATATTTTGAAGGTGCTCAGCCATTGCATATTATTATACGCAAGACCGAATAGTTTTGAACTTGTTTATATTATAGAAGGGACCAAACAGCTGGGCACCTTTTTTTTGTGTCTTGTATTAAAGTTTGTACAACATGCCGCATAAAATACCAGACAATAAGAACAATTATCCTCGTGAGTTATGAGTAAGTAGCCTGGTAGTTTGAACGTCGGTCTCTCTCACGGCAGACTCGAGTTTGTATACTGCAGGCATTTTTTCTATTTATGTTCGTATTACAAATTATCACTTGCTTAGGTGAAAGAAAAGCATCATGAGGAAATCTGCATAAAAGAGAGTTCCCTACAGCATGCTCAAAGTTGCGTGAAATTTACCAACCTGCACTTGGCCAACGTGCCGGCCTTATGACCTTAACCTGTCATAGTGAGACAATTATGAGTTGTAATAGAAAAAAAGATCTGTATGAAGTTTGGAAGTTAATTTAAAAATTTTCAATCTTCAGTTTCATTTGAGATATCTAAAATATGATATGATTTTAAAGTTTGATTGCTCCATCGGAGGTCTGTGGTCATTGCTTAGGACCATCATCCAGGCTGACTTGGAGTGCTCAACGAAAATCATGCTATGGTTGGTCATGGGGTTATTGGGCTCTGCACAAATTTTACAGTAGGCTGAAGTGTAAAGATATCCGAAGCATTTTTTGACATAGCTAGCGGTCTTTGCAATCAATGGATGAAGTGTGCCCTGTCGTGGAATCCAACAAATACCAAAACAGTGTCATGAGAATTAATTTGGAATATGGTAATAATATTGTGTAATTTGATTGTACATGCAATTTATAGTTTTCTAGTTTGAAATTAATGTAGAACCCATTTCTCAATTAATGTGATTTTTTAATTTAAATATTCTTCCATCACAATACTTGTTTATGATGTTATACTTGACAGAATTATGATTCATTCGATGTCAAGCAATTCATCACTTTTTACATTATATTATGTACAGATGATTAACTGTAATTTAACCCACCTAATGTTAATAAACTTCTTTTATATGAGATTGATTGTATGTGCCTTATAATTACAAAATTCTAATTTTTTAAGTATTACTGTGTCAATTTATTGATTTCATTAATAAAATATGTAATTTTTTACAGACTTGTAATAATAAAACGTAAAAAAATATCCAAGTTGTTTATTTCATTCATACCAAATTCTCAAGACAATATTTTCCTAACTCAAAAGAAATCTACAATTTAAAAAAGAGAACATATTTCGCTTCTATACAGTCTTACAATAAAATACACCACCTGTTACAGAAAATTAATATATTGGAGGTCTAGACATCTACACAGATATTTCTTTTGCAAGTTTTTACAAAGCTTATTTTAATATACCGACTAAAAACTACGGAGAGCATAAATCATCTTTATCTATTACAATATCTATAAGCATCAAACACAGGAAAATATAAGACAATGTTTCAAAATAGATTAAATCACTTGATGAAACCAAAAATTGCCAATAAACAATGATACGTATCAGATCAACTTTAATGTAAGCTACAGTACAATTATAAATTTATCTCACAATTAAATTGTTTATCAGCAATCAGGTAAGAAATATAATAAAATTACAAAGTTAAACATTAAAATTTAATACAATAGTTTAATATTAAAAACATATCACACATTGCCTGTAGGTTCAATAACAATTATGCAAGTTTATGTACCCTATTTTTAATGACCAGCATTAGACATTAAACTTACAGGCAAATACATACCCATACTGTTGTTGCAGTCGCCAAAACTGATTTTATAATCGACAGCCCTTTAAAAATCTATAACATAAGTAATCATTGCATAATTAATATAGGTTCTTAATTTTCCCCATATAAGATACAATTTCTGGTATTTTAGCAAGCTTGATGTATAAATGCAAGGGCATTGCGTCTAATGCATAAATATATAATTGCATAAATATTTAATTAGCAGTATTTTAAAAAGAATTTATCAGTATGTAGGCTGCAACAATCTTGTGAAATCTCAAGAGCTGTCAATAGGCAAAACTGCAACAATGTCACATGCTAAAACTTTGTCAATGTACACACACCCAGCTGACAACAGTTAAAAAAGTCGACAAAGTTGAAAAGCTCATATATTTAAGAGTCGCTGCCAGAATCTGAGCCACTGCTGCTGTCGCTGTCGCTCTCAGAGTCACTGCCGCTGCTGCTGCCGCTGTCCGAGGAACCAGAGCCAGAGTCAGATGAATCTGACGAAGAATCCGAGGAGCTCTTGTCTGAGCAGTCTGAACAGTCTGAGTTGGAGCGCTTCTTCTTTGCAGGCAATTTGCATTTACCATTGCTACAAAAATGTGTAAAATGGAACTGTACATTTACATTATTAACCTGTTTGGTCTATATTAATTTATTACAATAATAGTGATTGACTAAATGAAAAATCATTGTTTACATCCAAATTGTTCTTTTATTAATATAGATTATTGAAGAAAAATATTGTTTTCAAATAGTAATTAATTGTATTTAAAAATATTATTAAATGGAACTCAATTGTTTTCAAATCTCACAAGTTCGTTAAGAAAATGATAATTGAAACTACCCACAAGTTTTCTATAGTACCAATAAAAATGAAGGAACACATTGTTTTTCATAAATTGTTCGGGACAAAATATGTTTTATAAAGTCAAATCGAAATCCTAAAACTCATGTAATGTTGTAAAAGGTCACAAGATAGTTAAACAATAATAGCGCGAAAAATTAATTGCAGGTAGTTAAAAAAATTTTTTTAAATAATCGTTTAAAAAGTAGTTAACTCACCTGCATTGTCCTTCTTCCTTTGCCTTTAAATTCTTCTTTAAAACCTGTGTACGCGATGGACGCACGAGAATCTTACGTTTGCCAGTGCATTCGTAGCTCCAATGTCCAATCTCCAAGCATTTTTGGCAACGAATGCCTTGTGGAAATGCTGCCGCTATAGCGGCTTGCCTGAAAACAGAAATCCATTAATTCATATGCCTAAAACGACAAAATAATGCTACGACATCACCTAATACGCAGATTTTCTTACTTCTTCCTCTCTGCTTGATGTCTGTTATACGTTCCCAGCGTCATTATTAATGCCAGTAAAGTTTATTTATCTTGCAAATATGTAAATGAGTTATTATATTATTAAAAAGTTATTATTATCCTTATAAATCGATTGATTCTGGACCAGATTGTAATCAATCCTTTCCCAATCAAATCATAAATGATGCAAAAAGCGAAATGCACAATTTCACGTCAAGCGTGGCTCTTTGATGAACGAAATGTCAAAGTTGAGTTTTGTTTGACTTCAGCTTCGTTGCACATTTTGGAAATTCGTTCAAGTTAAATGATATTGTTTTACTGAATACAATAAAAAATAATATTTGCGATATGTTTCAAGAGATTACAATTTTTTTAATGTTATAAATAATTAAAGGAGTGCTTATTACACTGGTTATTTATATATTGACAGATACAAGTAATTTGAACGTATTTTAACCATAAAATTTTCACAACTTCAATTGAGTTATTGACAAATTTGATGTCATTTTTTAATTGGTCGTAGATGTAATAACATAGGAAATATTAAATAATTTTATTAAGAAATGGCGAAGTATATAGCTCAGATAATCGTTTTAGGCGCCCAAGTAGTGGGCAGAGCTTTCGCTAGGGCCTTAAAACAAGAGATACGAGCCTCGCAAGAAGCTGCCAAACGGGCTGGTGGAGGACCCGAAGGTGCTAAGAGA
>DWPT01002689.1:0-15722 GCA_018251895.1 Agathymus mariae mariae | reverse complement strand
ATTATTCCGTAGCAGATATCGCTAATTATGTAATTATTCCGTAGCACATACCGGTAATTATGTTATTATTCCGTAGCAGATATCGACAATGATATCTTTATTCCGTATCAGACATCGCTAATTACGCCACACGACGTCAATTCCAAGTTCACGAGCGCACCTACGTGGTGTTCGGTATCGGCGCGGGTGCGGGCGCGGGCGGGTCACATCCACCGTTGTTGGTCTTATGTTAACGGTTACATTACGTTCATGCAATGGACAATGATTTAAACGTGATGATTTTTGAGTTCAAGTTTTGTTCCTTTCGTGCAAAACTCACATATGTTTCAACTAAGACTACATCCATGCGTGTCTCAGCTACGCCCGCGTATGTATGTGTTTATTTTTTATTTTTATACACACTTGCACCCCCGCACTAGAATTCCCTGTGTTACGGGTGGCGCGGACATACACTAATGTGACATCACAAACACCCATGACCCGAGAACAAACATTTATCTATCACGTAAATGTATCCTCCGGGCGGGAATCGAACCCGGGACCCCCCGCACGGCAGGCAGGGTCACTACCAACTGGGCTACGGGGTCGTCAAGATTCATATACATTTTTACATAATCCGACGCAATGTCCCCAGAGGTTGATATGTATTCATTTATAATCTTGATAATTAGGATCTGATATTCATAATTAATTATTTCGGATACAGTGTAAAACAATATTATAAATTATATTATTATTGTATATTCATTTTTTATGTAACCATAGTATAAAAAGTACTTACGAGTCAAAACACGATCACACGATGTAATCGATACTAACCCAAAATGAATCAAAATCGATATTATGATGATTTTAACATAACGTTTAAAATGTTATAAGTATTGTGTAGCGTACATAACATAAATAAATTTGAAATGTTTGTTAACATTAAGGGTCACCGTACATTTGTCAACACTGTCCAGAACCGAAATGTGCCGCACACGTTTCGATATAGAGTACGTGTGAATACTTACCCGTTTCAAAGTAAGTTCCTTTTTAAATAACAATATTACATTGTCACCCACGGGATGTCCTTAATCAATTACACATCAATATGGTTACTCGGTGTAACTGATCAATAACTTTTCATCACTAATGCAAAGAAAAAATTAAAAAAACAACGCGGGTCATATCCCGCGCAACAGTGTGAACCGGAAGGAGCTCCTGTGCCAGCACAGTCTTAGTTCGAAGCTCGTAGAGACTGCATCAAGAAACTGTCCGTCATACGTTAGGCCGGACATATATTTTCCCTTGCAATTACACAGACTACAGCTAGACAAGATATCAATCAGCATTGCTGTCCAGTAACACAACTTAATATCAATTCTACCTGTTATTTTTTGTGCCAGCACAGACAACAACAACATACAGACGCCCCTAAGTCCAAATTAACTTTTTGTTACTTAGAACTTTAATGTTTCAACCTAATTACTTCTTTATCACCCTATGGCGATGGCGTATAACCTAATTGACGCTTCGTAATAATTACAATCGATTCTCATTTGCATTAGCGATGAAAACGAATTTCACCATCACAAGTCGCCGCTGTGCATTCTCAAATCATTTCAAATCGTACAGTGAGTCGTATAATTGTAGAGTGCATTCAGCCAAGTACCGGTACGTTACGTGTGGTGGGTGGTAGCCAGCCAATCGATTTGCCGTTATGCCACTATGTCAAACAAAAATAAAATGTATATTAAATTAAGACAAAGTCACAAAAAACAACGTAAACAGAACGCAACAGAACAAAAACTATTCTACTTCTATTTACTCGTGTTATAAAATTGTACTGTGTACATAATGACAGCTTGTGGCGTGTTCGTAAAGTTGTCATAAAACTTACCGTTACATATATTTTTCCCCATTTGCTAACAAACATGTTATGTATTTAGTTGTTTGAACATTACATTTACAATTTTATTGGTCAATTATAAAAAAAACAACTTCATATTAAGATAAACAGACAGACACAACGTAATTTGTCTTTTAACAAAATAGAATCAACGACAGCATCGAAATACATAAAAAATATTCATTTTGTATGTCATGAGATTTTTTTTTAATTAACAACAATAACAAATAATAGTTTTTATGGAAAACAAACATTGCATCGGCGCTGAAATTGTTGTACGTGGGCCTCGTGTTGAACTGTGTTGAAATTTATTGTGACTAAATATACAATACCACGTAACGGAATGTAAAAATGAATATCCATTTTAAATATTGCCCACACACAACAAATTTTACAAAAATATATATATATATATATATATGTATTTTATGTTCTGGAAACTTAATATAAAATAAAGATATATTAATTGACAATAAAAAATAACTTCAATAGCTTCCAACGGTGAGGCGAGACCGTCACAAACGGTTGTCGGACAAACAGTATCAATCATATTTGAAACGAACGATCATCGCACACGATTTATAGATATTTAATTACATATGCACAGGGAGAATAAAACAAAAGTCAACGACGAGTACGGAGTACAAGGGAACTACTTGTCTCTCAATGAATTATCTTCCAATACCCAGCATTAATATTCTCATCACATAGATAGATGTACACTTTTAGATTTGTACATATCGGCCATTTTCTTATAATATTTGTAATATTATGGATATTATATATTTGAATATTAGATTAAATCTGCAACCCTTACGAGACAATCGTTAAACATGTTAATAATAAAATACCTCAACCATTACGAACATATTCAATGCCAGTTGGATAAAATGTAAGTACATTCAAATACCCACAAACCCCGAATTAGTGCGTGTTAAATAAAAAAACATCGTTAGACAGGCAGCGGACGCACAACTCGGACGGCTCCGAGTGTTGTCACTGTACACGTACTACGGTACCGATGGGAGTGTGACTACGTGACCTACAGGGTTACATGATAGTTAATGAATTAACGGATTAATCGTTAAATAAAAGTTGAAAGAAAATAAAAAAAAAAATAAAAATCAAAAACGAAAACAAAACTTACGATCGACATAATGGCATGTGCGGCCGCGGGCGCGGTGCGGGCGCGGCGCGGGCGCGGCGCGGTCGTAGCGCGGGCGACAACGATCGGTACAGTTAATGATGGGGGGGGTGGTGAGTCACTGGACGGGTGCACTGTCACACGGTGGGTTCGTATTAGCACTCGGGACACGGTACTGTTAGTCAATCGCTACGAGTCCTTGCTGAACCACGTCCAGAAGAAGGATCGGGTGCGCACCTTGCTGTCGTAGGCGGGCGGGCGGCGAACGGGCACGGCGGAGCGCTCCTTGCGGGCCGCGGGCGCGGGCGCGGGTGGGGAGCTGACGTCACGCGAGCCCCTGCTGCGGGTCGAGGCGGCGGAACGCACCGAGCGGACCGAGTGAGCGGAGGGCGGGCGAGGAGGAACGCTCGCCGAAGCGGGGGATCTAGTCGGAGGTCGGGGCGCGAGACCCTTGTGCAAGGGGATCTTGCTGGGTAGCCGACGGGGAGTCTCGGGGAGGTCGCCGTCGGGCAGCGGAACGGGCTGCATGTCGCGCATGGAGCGGCGCAGGCTCTCGGCGCTAGCGCTGCGCGGTTTCACACCCGCACTCACCGCAACCTGCGCCCCGCCGCACCCAACCCCTCCCTCCAGCTGCCGCACGCGAGCTCGAGCACCCTCTAATTCTATGCTTTTCTCTTCTAGCTGAAATCATATAATCATAAATATAAATAATAATTTAATATTATTATTATTATTAAAATAAATAATCAAAGACGTATTATTGCTCGGAGCCCTGCATCATCCACGTATTAGGAAAGTATCAATAAACGTTGCGGTCTTCCGGTTCTACTTTTGAATATTGAAATCAATGATATTGAAAATGAAAAACATTAAATATTACTCAATATACATTCATATGAATATTAAAATATAACATATCAATTTAACATTATGCAGTGCATAATTATACGGTGTACCGTACGTACCTCACAATTATAAGCACCGCTTATTTTGAACGTATGCAAAATTGACATTTGAAATAGTACCAAAGGCTCGAAGTAGGTCAGCAGTTCAGCACTCGCCGTCAGTAATCGGATTTACATATATTCACCTGAATATCATTTGGAATGCATTAAAAGCAAACAACTTTGCAACCGTCGCTTAATCTCTGTTGACTTTCGCGTGTACCGAACAACCGTGACGTGTATACATTAAGTATAACTTTGAGTTCCGCCGTGACCAATAATCACCCGATTCGGCGAAGAAAAATCTATTAAAGAGATAACTGCATACTTCGGAGTTTCAAAAGTTTGTCAACCGTTAATGGAACAGTCAGTAAATCCTGGTCGCTGAGCGTGAGGTCTCAGGTTCGTTTCTCAGATGGAGCTGATATGTTTGTAACAGATACTCGTTCAGACGCTGTGTTGATATTTGTTTAAAATTTTGCTCAAATGTTTGCTCAGTAGAAAGTATTAGAAATAATCGTCGTATCCTAATTGCAATGGGCAACTATGATGGTATGTGACTCACCCTGAACTTGAGATCCTCGTTGATGTCCTTGGCTTGTTCAAGTCTCTCCAGCAGGAGTGTCCGTTGCGAGGCCGCGTGTCGCAGCTGTGCGGTGAACAGCTGGGGACGAACGTCACGACACGTTTCGATACAACATTGTATGAAATAATAAAGTTATATATTGAAAATACAAGATTTATGGATGTAATCAATGATCGACTTGGCATTATCTCATGATGGTATATATAGAAATGAGTATACTCGTAAATTAAAAAAAATGTAATAATAATTAGCTGTTTATACATGAAATGTGAATTTATCTAGACGTAGTATTTATTTAGATGAATTTTTTTTACGAATGAATTAGAGGGCAGCACTGATCAAAAGTTCCAATTAAACTGGAGATCAGGGATTCATTTCACCATTTGCAAGTCGTAAAGCCAATAAAGTAATGTGATATGTACTCAAACATACTGAACTTTACATAAATGTAGTATCAATTCAAAAAAGTCATTTTCATACTTAACAATATTAAGTACAATACCGATTTAAGTTCATGACTCCTAAAGTAATTGCCTGCTTATAAAATTGTCGTATTATTTGAATTATCATTGTTTTTTTTATATTAAATGTTATTACAATATTTAAACTGTTTCAGTTTCTTGGACTTTGAACCATTCAGATATATTTGTGAATGAATAAAGATATCTCGATGGAATAAAGTATTTGCACGATACTAAGAAAAATATGAAATCTATCAATCAACGTATACGTGCACAAGAGTGGATTATGTTTTATGGATTAAACGGCTTCGCGAGAGATTAACTTAATTTTAATGTTCCTTTTATGTATATAACATACATGCACTCAAGTGTTCAGAGGGAAAAACTACGATGTAAGAACTACACGAGACGTCATTGCAAAACGCATACACCATTAGACACGCCGCTACTTAAATTATCGTCTTAACGGCGATGAACCAACGCACTCCATTAATTATGTTGTTCCGCATAATTTTAGCGAAATGTCCGCGGTTACGTCACAGCGCGACGCTAAGTGTCACCTCGTTAGAACATTTTGGCAAAAGTTACAATGAGCGACTGCTGCCGGCCGGTGTTTGACCGCGACGTCCGAAATAATATTTCACATTGCGATTTCGATGAAAATTTGTTTCGAAAACAACTCATTGAAGAATACTTTCGAAATAATATTTTAATGTATATCAACCCTTGAAACCCATTATTATTTAAACATAACATAAAACTTAATATTTTTTTCGCTCACACTCAAGCCAACGTCTGCACCCTGCTGCATCGTGCCGTAAAATTTGAAATCGATTCCGTCCGAATGAAACTGCTGTCGCGAGTCCGTTACTGCGACAAACGCTGCCAGCAACAACAAAACGCTCAGTGGAACCCTAGCCTTAGACCGTAGCGGTCTTCAAGAACGACGTTGCCTCATTCAAGTGATGCAATTAAGAACAGCAGGGACCAAAAAAAACGGTGAAATGAACAAACGCTTATATTGCACCGCGGTTCAAGGCCCACGGTTTTAGGGCGACTCGATACATAATCCTGTAATCTTCTTAGTGATACTACCTAATTGGTAACTAAAACTGCTTTTGGTCATAATCCGAAACGTGTCACTATTGGTTTTGGAGTTCTCAAAATTAGATCAGTCAAGTTAGTTCATCACGCTGATAGAGTGGGCGTCGGCTAATTTCATATGCACTTTTGAGAGCATCACGGAGAAATCTGTGCAAGGTTTCTCACGTTATTCTTCACCGAAACAAGAATAAATGTATTAGAAATATGCACGTAAATTTGAATAATAATAAGTGTGGAATTTGAAGGCGAGTCCTCCGAGCCGACGCAATCTTCGCAACAACAGATCGGTTAACTCAGACGGTATGTATAATATTTTTACTATTCAATTGGGACTACACCATAGGAATATTATATTTATATTTATTTATAATACTATTTCTTAGTATTGTTTGCCCTCAACGGAACTGTGATAAAATTTGTGAATCAGTTTCAATTAATAACATATTTTACCAAGACATAAGTCACATTTGAATTAGTCAATCTGTTATGTTCAGACGACCGACGACAGTTCGATAGTTTGACTTGAAATGCTACTTAATGTTCTGTTATGAGATGATATGTGGGCCCTGCGGTTACACCGATACTTTCTGCCGACCTAATCTTATTTATTCGTATGAAGAAACCTTATCGATATGTGCAGATTTATCTTGAACGAACCGAGTTACTCAATGGACATCACCCCGTAGCGTGATTCATTGCATCACTCTCGGACGCGCTGATAACACCGACAACATGTATTGTGATCGAAGAGTTAAAAGACATCTGTTAAACGATTATAACCTGCGAGATTAGATAGTCGCAGGATGAGTATTGATACTAGTACATCGTACATCGATTCCACGTGAAGTCACTAAACGCACTTCGAGACGAGAAGCGTGCGTTTCTATGTAAGAACGTGTCTCCTGCGCACTACTGATTTAAAATATCTGGGCCCGCCACTACTTCGATATTATATAATCTAATTATAGGTTGATTATATATGAAGATCTAAGTTAACACAAGTGACAGTCGAAGAAACTCCGAAACCACGGCAGTTATATTTTACCATTTAAAAGGTACAACATTATTCCGGATGAATATAGAATATATACAATGTGAATTTAATAAATTTATCAACCTTAACGCAATTGGAGCGGGCCGCTATTGTTTTATAAGGTGATTGGATCGCGGTCCCAAATTACTCGAGGTTGCACGATTTAATTGGATCACGGCAAAAAGTTCCCGTAGGTACGTTAAAATATACTTGCATAAATACAAATATATCTTGTACAGAAATATCGTATGTTCATAATGTTATATAAAAAAATCCAATAAAATCTATTAAATCGCGTTGTTTACTATGAGTCAGTTATAAAATTCAAAAGTCAAGTTTCGGGAAAAAGTTGTTTGAAATTAAAGTAACTATACGATTATATAGTCCAGTTGGTGGATAACGAACGGTTCATCCCCGGGTTCGAGTCTCGAAGGGTGGGTACATTTCTATGAAAGATTACTGATGAGTGTAGAATTAGTAGCTCTTCAAGTTATTCGTATCTATTCTAGTGTAACAGTATAAATTTAATACTATGATAATAATAATAATAAAATACTGAAAATCGTATCGACTAAAACTTGTTAATAATTTAACATATATAAAGAATAATGCCTCATTGTTGTGAATCTTAATATTTATAATGGATGTACAAAACAGGTATAAAACATTATATGTAACAGGATATGTCACCGAATTTTTTTCACCTTTTTCAATTTGCAATATTTTTGAGGGTACTTTTAAAAGAACCATTCAGTAAACTACTAACCTGATTCTGTACGGTGGATATAAGTAAATGCCGTTGAAGTTCGACGGGATTGCTCTCGCGGAGAATCGCCGCGAGCTTCTTCGAGTCCGGCTTGGGCACGCGGGGCGTTCGCGAGGGTGTCTCGAGCGTTTGGTCGAGCCGACCCAGCGTAGGCGTGCGCGGCTGGGGCGTGCTTGCCACTGCCGCCTCCAACGCCACCGCGCGCGCCAGCAGCTCGTCTCGCTCCTCTCGGAGACGCGTCACGTCCGTGCACTGCGGATAGCAGCGCAAATTGTTTATAGCATAACATCTTGACGTGACGATGATTCACGCCCATACGAGCGTGGTACGATCCGATTTAATGAAGATATTTTTATATTGTTATAAATTCAATATAAGCATGATTCTTTAATGATTTTTAAATCTTTTCAAGACGAGATAGTTCGGGCGGTCGTGACCCTACCTACTGAACTCAACGTTTTGCGAGTATTTTGTTGACTTGTTTTTGGGATAAAGTTTATTTATTTATAATAAGTATAGAAGTTATTATTCTGACATATCTATGCTACCAGCTCATCTGTATCTGACGATATCACGCCTTCCTTTAAGTATGCTCCGGAGGTTATGTACAATTTAATTTTATAATCTTATTTATAAACAAAACTCCACGTTTTTTATTGAGAAACAAAAATCTTTAAATATATGTATTTGTATGTACCATGCATTCCCCGCAGCCATCGGTGAGGGCCCTCGCGAACGCGTCCTCCGCGGTGTGCTCGAGCCCCCCCCCCGAGTGTCTCACGTCCAGCTCGCCGCGCAGTTGTTCCGCCTCATCGCGTAGCCTCACTCCCTTAACATCACAAACCAGGACAAACTATGAGTATTACTCAACAAAAATACACAAATAAAAAAAACACTGTATAAGTAATTCTTGTTCAGCGTGTTATAAACGTAAGCTAACAGTTTTAACTTTCTCCGCCGATTGCTAAGCGTTTCGTATTGACTTGTCGTCAAGCGAATTTATTTACTAATAAAAATAACTTAAAAAACAATTTGATTTTTATTGATCCAAAAGGCAAAAAACAAAGATCGAAGATATCTATCTATAAATCTATCAAACTAACGATATGTTACCTTCCGCTGAATGACGTCCAATAGCGCCCAGAGCTCGTCTTCGAGCGGTCGCGATCTGGACGCGGAGGCCGACGCGGACGCCGAGGAGGAGTGGGCGTCTTTCCCGCACGAGGTCTCCGTGCTAAAGCCAGAGTCCTGCACGCTGGGCTGGGGCTTAGCCCGCGCTGCGTCCCCCGCGGCGGCGGCGAGCTTGCGACGCACGCGGACGCCCGGCTCCCAGTCGCGGCGGGTGCTCGCTGGCGTCGACGGCGCCATCTTGGACCGAAGATTCGGGAACGTCTCGATGACGAGATCGCGAAATTCAAGCAAAGCCCCGACCTCATTCTGAAGTTCCTGCAAAATGGGGATGAGGTGATAGTTGCAACCCGCACTGTCAGTTTAAAGTCAACGACTGCTTTCAAAAAAACAAAATTACTACGACTACTACGTCATTGCATATTCAATTAAATATCTTGCCTCTTTTTTAATTAAATAATGTGTAAGTATAGTTGTAAAACTTAATTTCACCGCATTATATAAACATCTATACTCAACCTCCTTGAATATGAGGATGGACATGCATCACATGTTCGAAACTGTTCTTAGGAACCACATCGAGATATAACGTTACTGCGGACACAAGACTATCTTCGGGTATCATCTGTCTCATTGTAAAATTGCATAAGCATTTCTTATCCAATTTTTTTGTTCAGAAGCAAGTTCAGAAGTGTAGGCATATGATACAGGCGGCACTAGAGGGTACAAACCTGTAAGGCGACGAGCGACTTAGCCTGCTCCGAGATGAGGTAATGAAACGGCCCCGGCGGAGAGCGCAGCTGCATGCACTCCATGCCCGAGCCGCCGGAGCCGCCGCTCGCGCTGTCCGCTCCGCCCGTCTGAAGAGAGAGGATACATCCATATATGTACATTTGTTTTATTTCTTTACACTTATTACAGTGCTGTACAGACTTTATTTAATTTTATTACATGTTTTAAAAGTAGAAAATAATATGTGTTTTTTCCGAGGCCCATTCAACCTTAATTGTATACCCTACATGTAGCTCTGCAAAATAAGTATTCAGTGGAGGAGTGTTACAATATTATAATATCTTGACCAAAAGAAAAGTTGATGCAGGGACCTATGTGAAGATTATACTTCTTAAATCTACGCCATTCAATATCAACAATCCGATTCATCGGGTCACCAGACAAGAGAAGACATGTTAACACAATCAATGCAAACTAGTAACATGTGGTGAATATATTAGTCATGAATCTTCATTGTGTCGTCGTTCTTTGCTATCCGAGTTAAAATCAAACTTGAATATATCGAAGGTCTGTGATCGTTTAGACTCTCAGAAATATGTTGTATCAACATGTCATGGGACAACTGATACGTGTTCGAGAAAATGATACAATACGATGCCATACAAATATTTTTTATTTGCACACCAGATAAAATTTCACCCATTGTTGTGAAGACAGGGGCGACCTTATCACTAAGCCAGCGGTATCAAACTACCTTTGTGTAAAGATAACAAGTATACACAAAATCTGGTGAAGAAACTGCTTTTAATACGGCGATCAACTTTATAGTTACAGACTAGCACATGTTATACGGCTTTGCAATGACAATTTAAAATGAAATACACATAATCATCTTAACACTTAGACGCAATACAATAAACCGTTGCGCATAACCCGTATTGGTTCAACGGTTAAAATGTTTTATGCAGCTATCTGGATGGCTATCGAAAGGGGCTGCTGCGGTAGGGGAAGTCAACGACGTATTTAATTTAACGCCACTAATTGTTTGGTTAACAGCAATTAAGGGAGCACGAGGGATGCGTGATAGGCGCTGAATTGAATGGGGATTTTGGAATAGCTAGTTTCTCTGAATAAAAAAGTGCTTATTTTGTTCCAAAGTCCAATCGTGGATTCTGTTTAAATATCAGTGAAAAAAAAAATGTAGATTTAATGTCTTTGAAAACTGCAAGACATCCGATTACAAAATGTAAATTCAGAATTTAATTTTGTAAACTACAAAATACTAACATAATATAAGGAAAGATGATATACATTCTACTACAGTATACATTACAGATTACATTTATCTGTATGTATGTACCTTCACCATAATATGTTATTCAGATTCTAATTCAACACACCTATTCCTAAATTTCGCAACCGTTTAAGAAGAAGAAACCAAAGTTCCAAAACATATACAGTATATGTATATTTAATTACCACATCGGCGTAGATGAGAAACTTCAATCATCACTGTGTTTGGCCCGACATCATTATTTATCATTCCCAAACTTGGCTTGGACGGTGTTTCACCGGGTCAAAGTAATAAATTAGGCGTTACATAGCAAACCCACGGAGTTACTCAAACCTCAGACGAAGTGTTTCACAGAATTAAAAAATTACAGTTATTTTAACTAAACTATTATTCACCAATGTAAGGTCCATGCGGTGAATTGCCACTCCGTTCGCTGCTCTCATATTAGAATTAGCAACAAAAAAGTATGAATGTTCCGAATCCGAATCTTACCTTGTTTAAACTTCACAATCAGAATAAGTGTACTCATGTAAGAGGCATTATTTTTCTGATCCAAGGTCGGATAGTTTTTGTGTTCCAGTAACACAGTTGAACGCGTTTTAATTTTTTAAGTGGGTAAATTTTGTGAATTATGTTGATATAATATTCCTTTCTATTAACGTAGACGGTAAGTAGCGTATATGTTAATTTTAAATTATTTATTTCAAGAGCATCTATCGTTGTTGACCTATTTGGTGATAGGAAGAACGTGTAAAAAAAAACAAATATTATTTATAAGTCCCGTGCGTAACGTTATGTACAATATTTTTCTAAAGCGTGCCTTAATAACGATGTATCTGAATGCCACGGCGTAAAATTGCATTACGTCTGAATGCGCTGTAGCCAGACGCGATCTCCATCCATTCGCGATTATTCTGTCGTTTTTTGCGTTACGAAAATACTTTTTGTCTGTACTTTACCGACTTCCACCTGTTATCGATTTTTGAATAGTTTTTTATTTATTTACATTATAAAAATTATATAGCTCGTTTCATTTAAATTGCTTCCGTATTTTTTCCTTCGCTGTCATTGTTTTTCTAGTTTGGATATTTTCCGTTATTCGTGACAATTGAGGTCGAAATTGTGACATCTTCTTTAAAATGCAGTAATTGAAATTTCATGGCTGTAGCTATAAATCTTTATATAATCATTTTTATTTGGAAACAAATGACAATATCTAAATACTTTTAATTTGAAGTTCGCTTAGTTATATACTTAGAATATGGCGTTTCTATAAAAAAAAGCTACAAATAAAAGATATTTATCAGACTAAATAAAACAATGTCCAAAACTTATCAAACCCACATACAAACAACTACGAAATATAATGACAATATTTTGACAACGTAAATGTTATAATGTCATTTTTATGCCACCCAGCTTGAGTGTAAAATTCTGGCGTGCATCCAAAACAACCACGGGAGATTTAAATTTTCATTCATGAATGGAACATCACAAATAACCTCATTCATTAAAACGTTCCTGCCCGTATTACGACAGAAGATTGATAGTGATAGTAATCTTTATTTGACTTATATTAACGCACATAAAAAAAGTTGTTTCTAAAATTTAATTTTAATTCTAATTACGATTTTGCAATAAGACTAAAACGCGCATTCCTTTTCCAGAGGCTTTGCGATTTATATCAACAAACGTTCAAATAAAAACTGATCCGAAGTCCAAATTATTATGTCGAATCATAAACGCGAGTGTGACTTGACACCGCTGGAAGCACCACACCCAACTTTGTGTTTCGTACTTTAAGCACACACATAGGACACTTTGTGTGTACATTTCTCTATAGTATAAACGAGGCGTACCAACACAATCTCCAGGAGTAATATGTTATTACAATATCTGACATTGTTTGTTTGTGTCAAATTAATACGACACGAACCGACTACTGAGTAGGCAGTATCTACCGGTAGTATCCGCGGCGATGTATTTATCTGTGCGATAAATAGAACTACTGTATTGTTTGTTTCCATAAAAATACACATTCCAGAAGTAATGATAACGTTATCATCTCTTTGGCGGATAAGGGAATTTCGCAGTTTTCCTTATGAGCGCGTGACACTGTATCGTGTCGTCTCAAATAAGAGTAGCACGCAAATAAAACGCAAGTAAACGGATGATTGTTCAATTTGATATTGATAAAAATTGATAAGTTGATAAGTGAAGTGTAACGAAATATTTGTTTAATTTGAATATAATTTTTTTCTTTACTTGTACTGTAAGACCATGTTTCTTGTATAATTAACTTGGTATAATTACATAATAGGTTACGGTGAAGTTATTGGTATCAAAATATTTATGACATAAATGGCCGTAATTCCGTATACTTATGGTTTTAACTTTTTCACACCCATAGACAAAATATTAATCTATTACATGTTACTAATTTATTTTATACTTTTTTACCCGTTTCTAAGAAAAATGCTCTTATAAGAGTTCCGCTTTTTGAGTAACGAACTTCTAAAAAGGACAATGCATACTTAGATATCACTACAAATATATATATACATTGTGCTTGCAGTAATTCTCGACATTTTTAACTGCAGACGCTCTTTAGTAAAGTGCACTATAATGATCCCAGCACTAAGCTAGCGTTTTTATTTTTATTTTTCAGAACTGAAAGAAATAAATGAAGTAAATAAAGTATTAGTTTACTGTTAGACTGTCAAGGAGCTTGACGTTGGCCTTTTTGCCACTAACTTCTAACACACACGAGAGTAATAAACTGGAATCACTAAGTCGCGGGTTGGTCAAGACTAATTTTTACAATTTCTATGCAATGAACTGTAGGGTGTGCTAACAAAATTACCTATCAACCTCTTTCGATATCATAACCAAAGATTATTCACCATATGTATTCATTTGGAAACAAAAGCCATCAGTTTTTAAGGCAATCAATTCTTTTCTCTCTGGAATCCCGAAATCCTATGAACAACGGGCGTTCATGAAAAGGGCGATCGTACGTGCGTTGGTCATCTGTCCAATTTGATGTCTGTCCTGACAGCTTCATTTGATTCACATTTATCTCGAAGGTATATAAGATGTTCAAGGAGACTGGAAACTTAGTCCAGGGATCAGGATCACTTCTCTCCGAAATCGATACCTGACCGACGTGGATGTCCAGCAGCAGTTCAGAGAAGGTCGAGGGAGGGATGTTAGTAAGTGGACAGTGAGGCGAAAACTCGAAGTCGATTTGGGTCTCGAGGCAAACTTGACCTCGAAAAGGCCAGCTTCGGGACCTAAATTGTCTCCAGCCCACCAACAAGCCCGGCTTCAATCTGCTTGCGATCATTTACATAGGAATATGGAGCAATGAAGCAGAGACCTGTTTGCAGTCGAAACCAGAATGTGCTTGCACGGTAGAGCTGATATTCGTAACTGGTGGAGGTCGAAAAGGAGGGCTAACTTCAGAAAGATACATCAATGACATTTTGCTAGGCCATGTGCACCCCTACGCCGGGTTTATGAACGCAAATTTTCTGCTAAATATACAACAATAATATATTTCAGAAATTTTCTAAACTTAAAAATTAACCTAATAAAAATTTGGGATCTATAGACTTCCTAAGGTCTTGCCTTTGCCTTCAACAAATTGAAAATCTTTGAAACCTCATATTTTTTTCTATAATTACTTTCTTTTAATAAGCTTTCACCTTCATCATCACTTTCGACATTTTTAACAAAAAAAGAAATCCATCATTCTCATGTGTGAACGGCGCCCGTAAATTAGCAGTGCATACTCTACGAATCTAAATTAAATCAAATACACGAGCAAACACGATGTTAAAATATAAATTATCTACAACATCACAATGTTAAAATAAAAAAACATGTGTCTATAAAAATAACAAACAAACCGGAACTGTCGTGAACATCACGTTTATGTTTGATTCAATTCTAGATTCGTCGACACGTAAATATAACGATACGTAAAATGCGGGCGCGGAGAGATGTTTTAATGGCACTTTCATAATGGCGGCTGCATGCAAACGCACCGGATAATTATTCTACAAATAACTGCCAGTCGAATGATGAAATGGTTCACGCCCGCATGCCTTCCGTGCATAACAACAAAACAAAAAAATGACCTCATATTTATTATATGCAACGTATGCAAAGGCAAATGAGCGCTTTACAATGTCTCAACAATAAACTGTTTTAAATATTTTTAATAGGACAATGCTCTCTATACTCACCTAACATACGACCAACGTTTCCACTTCCACTCCCTAACACCTGCTATTACAACACGCGACATAAGTAGACCTAAAAATAGCCAAGTATACCATAAAGAAGAAATCATTCAAGTGCCAGTCGAGACATTAGTTTCACGGTCGTCTTCAACTGCATCGATGATACTACGAGCAATTTACATAAACACTTTCTACACCTATATTTTATGTTATGAGCTGACAATCAAACGAAATGCAACCTTTTGAACTTTACAGCAATCCATACTTGTTGTCAGAACTCATATAAGCTGTGGTCACATATAATTGGGATGGCGAATAACGATGTCAATAACGTTGGATTATAAGTGTATTTTACGTTCCGTTAGAGATTGTTAACAAGTGCAATGTAGCAG
>DWPT01002688.1:0-15724 GCA_018251895.1 Agathymus mariae mariae | reverse complement strand
TGCCGTTTTTTCCATTGGGACCACTCAAGGTAGGGATTTGTCGGATCGATGGTTTAAGTTTGACGTTGAAATAGTGTTCTTAAAAGCCATCAATATGTAAATAAATCATTGGAACTCTGAACTATATCACTGGATGTTTGACGTGTTTGGCTATACCGTTAATATGTTGATTCGAAGCACCATCAATGTTGGTATACATTTTTATATATAACGAAAGGGAATAATGGCCTTAGTGTGATAGTGTGTAGCGAATTAGTTTTTAATAGCATCGTAATATTGATTAGAAATTTTTCAAATTTGGTGTCCCATTTTGTGGTACTGCACTACCGAATCCGGCGGCCTGTATTTGAAGCTAACGGTCAGATAATACCTACTACATTTTCTCTGTCGGGTGGTATGGTTAATCACTTTCATTGACTCACCCAGGACGTCTGGCCATCAGCTTTGCATAACTTTGCGGGCTTCCATTACTTGGATACTCCGGGGTGTCATAAGTAGAGACATTACTCAGCCTATATACATATATACTCTATGTATATATGTGAGGCATGGGACCTTATGAAGTACTGTAGAACACGACTTAACAAATAGTTAAATCTTATGAAATCTCACCAAATGCACGATCAAAGTCGTCTCTTTACCTTTATTGTTATTTCGTTCGTGATGCTGAAAATATTAATACAATTTTTTACAACAATCCGGCTTCGTATTCATTTAAACGCGGCATCATCACACATTATTCCAAAGATTTCCCAACGCGTGTTTGGATGCTATTGTAACAACCGTAAGATTGAAAATCGCACGCCACTGTAGCTTATCTTCGTAAGCCCGTACCTTTGCAAATGAGATGGGCCGGATTGTCGTTATGAGCTCAAATTAAAATTTCTGCCCCTCATAAATGCGTGTTATAATATTTTTCTTGCGTCATATTAAAAAGGGTATCTGAAACGAGATCGAGTTAACAAGGGGACAATGTATATTTTTTGTGGTTACCTCTCGGAGGAGTCAGGTAATATTCACCTCATTCTTTAAATCTATTCTAAAGTGAAACTGAATGTCACTTATCCATATTTAGTATCCCGCTATGAAAAAGTTAGATTTAAAAATGTTGTACTTGGAGCAAGATTTATAAGGATCGTTGTAATTCAATTGATATCGTTAGATAACTGTTTGATATGACGCAAATTGTCAGCCTTCAGTTGAGTTAGCTACTAACCTTTCCATCAACTGCCAGGACCAGGTGACCTCGATCACGGGAGACTTGTGCCCCTATCGTTGATGAAAACCAATTTCCATCGATCTGAGATTTACGAGTAAATCTGGTCTTTTTTGGTACCGATTTATCAATTAACTTAGGGGACGATAAACTCACTTCTTAATTGGCTTCCGCCTCTGTAACCGAAACACGCAGAAGACGACCTAGCAATATTAGATGCCTGTTGTTGACCGAGAACACTGTTAATATTCAGTGGATTCTTTGAGAAATGTGTACTCGAGCCTGAAGATTATTAGTTTCCTTTCATAAATATAAAATTATATATTTGGAATAAATGAGTCACCATATTACATTCGTTGTACAAACAGTTCATTTACCGAGTAATAATTATCAGATTTTGAGGCGTAGGTTGGCATGAGCAATGACGGCAGCAATTCTTTTATGTACATATAAACAGTTTCTATTTAAGCAATATTAGTGAAACTTATTTAAGAAAGAAAGAAACCATTAATTTTGTTAGTCGATCTTACTCAGAAATAATTGAACTAAGTGTCTACATAGGTGCTAAGATTAAAGACAATAAACAACTATAAAAGGGAGAATAAAAAAATAACAACAATTTATATTGCAGCGTGACATACACAGAGCGATGAAAATATTTACATAATTATAAATACAACAACAACTAGCGAAAAAGGCCGCTCTCTTACGAATGCTGGTATTAATATGTTTACAAATATACAGTGCGATTAAGGCAATTAACAAAATGCACAAGATTAAACACAAGGAAAATGTATACATCAAAACCGTGTTACGGAAACAAAGACTACATTTAAACAATTTAATCTTTAACTCATTTAATTTCATCTATAAATCAGTGAGAGCGAAATAATAATTGTGCCCAATAGTGCTAAGGAGCAGCAAATCATGAGAGTAATTACCACTTCAAACATTTAGCCATAATATACCAGGTAAGGCAACTCTATCGTATTTTGTGTAATCAATAATACACAATATCAGTTAATGTCTGTATGCCATTATGACCGAAAGAAAATTAAGTATTGGCATGAAAGAGACTATTGGATGTATTGGCCAATTTATTAATAAATGTTAACTTGAATGGACTTCATGTATGTCGAATGATTAGTAAAAAAAAAAAAAACTATAGCGAAACAATGTCCGTATCAATAGATTTAACAATGTTCAACAAAACAATATTTTGGGAAACAATGTCCGTATCAATAGATTTAACAATGTTCAACAAAACAATATTTTGGAACTGAAGCATATTCTTACTAGGTAGTTTCGTGAGTCTTAACTTGAAATGGATTTAGCTTTGACATTTTAAATGATTGGATGTTTTGAAGAAATTTTGTAACTTACTGTTGCTGATTGAAACCGCGACTGCGCTTGAAGCTTCAACATGTTTTAACCGTGTTATTCAATATTTTGGCACATACGAATGCGTAACATAAATCCTACCAACAATTATAAACATAATTGGTGGGAAATTCTGAGAAGCTCTCTAAAATTTTGAATTGGGAACCACTTGCCGCTTCGTTTATTGATACTATTGATAACGTAGCTTCAATTTCGAGGTTTAATTGTGTAAATATTCAATTGAAACCGCTGTTTTGCTTCAACAATTCCTGCTGCAGTGTTTATCGTTATCGATCGTGTTTAATATTAACATCGACACACACTTGTCCGACAATACCCGTGTCTGAAATCAACCATCACACCATTTGCTCGCATTCTATAATAACTCCAACGGATTAGAGCATTGTAAGCCGAAAATTGATTAGTGAGCAATTTGTAGAGGGAGCAGTTGATTTGGTAATGATGTCCCCGGGATTGAGCAGAGGCAGGACGGACAATTACCCCGGATCCCGTGGCGGACATTTTCGACGCCATCGTTGTGTGATGACAATGGAGATCAAACACCTCTGAATGGCATTGAATTTGAGTTTCAAAATTTTCTGGCAGGAAACTGCGATATGGATATCTTTTTAGAAAGTAATTGAACTGTGGTTTAGTTATTGCTAGATATAATGTATAAGTTATGGTGATCAAGTACAATTTTATATTATTATAGAAAAATGTACCATGTATTGTTGAGATCCTGAATATTGGCCGTGCGTTTTGCCTGTATACACAAAAGGGAAGTATCGTAGGTGTCACCGTCATGTACTTTTTAATGTTCCATACATATAATTTATTAGAAAACCAGATGGACGGACTCTACAAATTTACTCAACAGAAAAAGTTAAATTCGGAACGCATAATTATAGAGATAGGTAATACAATGAGTAAAGTAATATATCGTAAATAAAACATTCATGACAGTAAACAAGAGACAATGGTTTTGTGAAATTAATCAAATGACATACAAAATGAAGGGCTCGTTAAAATGAACATAAATATATTTTTTGTAATTTTAAAATATTGACTACACACTATTTATTTCTACTGTAGAAATAAGTAACCATTGTGTGTAGAATAATTCTACTGACCATGGACGTTCGTAACACTGAAGACATTAATATCGACGACGAAAATATTTAACGGATTATTCTAAAACGAGAGTGGAAACATGTAAGGGGGCATAGAAATCTATCGTTACGCACAAGACGTGTAGGAATCAAACGGTTGGTACAGCGTACGGCGACTTTAGGGGTCGACGGTAGGAACCCTGCAGAGTAGCCTCGTTCTTTTGTTACAGGGTGCACCACCAGGACGGGAAGTTGGCATGTGCTCATGGCTGGATTCACGGGGCACCCCCAATTGTATCAAAGGTAATTATACTATACTGAACACGTTGCAGATTTATTATAATAATTAAAGGTAAATAAAATATTAGTTATATATATGTTACCGTTAAAGCCATACAGCGGAATGACCAAAAGCAGGCCATGATTGCGTCTTAACCATTTAACGATTAAAAATCATCTCCTGAAACATATCGAGTTACATATCTTTCTTAGTTGCTTCTGACGCGGGGCTTGAAAGTCAAGAAAAAGGATTTGCACTGACCTACTAATTGATTTGAACCAATAAATTGTTAGCGAAACTTATCTTATTATTTCTTATTTAACGATACAATTCTGCTTTGTTCTGTAAATAAGGGACTGTGAAGAACCAACAGACTCATCTGGAAGTTTGCATATTGTAACTTAGCAATAAAAATTATAAGTCACTGTTATTTAGTTAAATGCAAAAATATTTAACGTTCATATTAGTATAACAAAAAAAATTGCAGAACATAGGGGCTTCTTTTTTATTACGTAACCAATTTTTTGTTTCTTTAATTATTTTGTTTTGCGCTTAATATCGATTATGATCGAATATCCCTTGACTTGTTCGTGGTCATAGCAAAAGTCAAAACAAACAACACTCACTGTTTACATTAATGTTACATTGGTTTTATTGGAAAAACATTGATAGGCATTGATAGGTAATCTTGTATTGTTGTTAAACATTCGACTTGAATAATGCTCCGTGGTAACTCTTTAATCTGACTATTTAATATTAGATACTATTTAATATATTATTTAATACTATTTAATAGGACTCTTCTGATTGTGTATGAGATTGATTGTGTTATGTGCAAGAATCTATTGCTCGTTAATGGTGCCATATGGACAACTGGACAACTTCTTCATGGATCGCATCTGCTTCAGTAAGTTAGTGGCTTGATCTAAAAACGTGATATATTTTATAATGAAATTCAATGTTTTTATACTCAAAGGTATCTTGATTATGATCATAATAATATTAGAATTTTTATTTACTTCGTACAGATGAGGAATGAAAATATTTTGGGTTTTGACTGCTTCGTGCTACTTCAAGCACATACAAAAACTGAAGATATATGAATCAGAATTTGGCCATCAACAAGTATGGTTTGTTTGTGGAATGTCTATATCGGGAGCTCGGTCATGCAGAGTCTCATTAGACTGTCTATAAAGAAATATAATTAGGTGGACTGCAGCACATCAAGTATGGTAATAATAAAGATTATTTCATTGGTAGCTAACATAGATTAACATTTATTTTATTTTTACTTAACTTTGTATGTTATTATTGTAGGTCTCATGACTTGAAAGGATTTGTGCTGGATGTTAGCGTGCGGTTTACAGAGCACTTTAAAGCGGTCAAATACATGATGCAAACAGATCTCAATACATTCAATTGAGGCAGAACAAAATGACACTATATCAGAAATACCAGTGCCATCTCCACATCCTCCACAACTGCCAGTTTAATCACCCAGACCTGTATATCAAAGATATGGTCATTAATTTATGTATATTATGTGTGCTGCAGCCACATTGTCGCTATGTCTGTTTTTAAGTCGTTGAAAACCAAAACATCTATTGGTGTCCAAAGTTATACAAGATATGCTTTATAAATAAAAAAATAAAAAACTTTATATCGGTTATTGAGTTCGGCATGACGGGCAATCTCCATCCCATCCTAACCGTGATAGGGTTTCGCTATCTCTAATCACCTTACTAAATGATAACCGACTCGACCGCTCATGCGTTTGAACGCGCACGTTTGTTTTGACTAACCTAACCTAAAAGTTTTCATACCTAAGTTTTTGACTGAAGGGTAATTGTAATGAATGACTGAGAAATATTCGGTGTTTTATCTCAGAATCAAAATTTACTAACTCTTATTGGAACAAGTCTAGTGTGTACCGAACTCTAATCATAACAGCCAGACAAGTTATCTTTTATTTAAAAAGTCCTTACATTGACCGTTCAGTGATGGCATGGCTCGAGTCTAAACTTATAGAGTATAAAGATGAAACACGCTTAATCTGAATTGTTATAAGTGACCGAAGATGAAACTACTTTTGAATTTTGTCAGCACATCGCAGTAGATAACACATCTGAATGTTATCTAAAGACATTGTTTAATTTACAAATTAGATGCTACATGTCAGTTTTAAAAATGGGCATTTTCTTGTATGTATATTTTATTTTCTATTCAATCTCTCGTCTCTATAAAGATAACCTGGATATAAAAAAACTACCTATGAGTAAGTACCTAATACCTTGTGGATTACATTGGAAATAATTTAACATATTCGTTTCTTAAATAACTTTTTATTATATGTGATTGGACAACTACGGTCAGTACCGGGCATATACCGTAACTATGATCATGTTTATATAAATACATTGAAATAGTACAGTAGTTGAGCACCGTACATTATAGCAACAAAATAAATCCCAATGTATGCACAAAAGACAGTCTTGTGTTTATGGTTGCGGTTTAATCTACATTAAATTTCTGAAAATAATATGAACATGTTTCATGTAAAACTGAACAATAACAATGCGTTGATGTAAATATTTATTATTACATCTTGTATTTAAGTGTGGTACATCTGAGCAGACGGCTATTACGTTCACGGTGGTTAAATACGGCAGCCGTTAACTTTACGGTTTCACGCAGCGTGACAATCTGGCAACAGTTTACGTGGACTCGTAAAACGTGTATTTTACGCTCGTAAATAACTCTTTAAAACCGAACTAGAAAGCTGGTTTACTCTTAAAGAGATGCGGTGGTTTTTATTTGTTTCTTTCGGTGACGTTTTTATAAAGTCTGGATTTAAAACTTGACGAGCCTTGTTAAACTTGTCGCTAGCGAGCGGATAGGTCTCGGGTCATATCGCGAGCCGGGATAGACACTTGACTCGTGATGTGCCATTTGCCTACGTTTCTACAGTCTATCTGCTACAGTAATATTTTAGTGCGCTGCATTTGTTTTCGTCAAACATATTATTTATTTGTAATTCGCCCTTACTTCGCTTCGGGAAACAATCGTTTTGTTTCCTCGCTGGATTCAGTTATTCTTCGTTTTTATTCAGCGTATTAAAATTTTTTCATGGTCGCTCCATACACTTATTCTTGAATTATTTAATTTATTCATAAAGTTCCGAGTTTATCATATTAAGACAGATTTACGGAGATAGTTTATATAACATTACGCAGTGATTAACTAGATTCCTTGAATGTGAAACCATCCTTGTATCCGAGTCAGCCACCATGCTCCTAATAAACGTATCCTGCACGACGACGGACGGAGGTGTGATGAACGATCTCGCCTATTGGAGGTCGCGATACAGGTTGTTCAGCGACACGCTTGTTTGATTGTAAGATTACCTTTTTCGTTTCTTGAACCCTTCTTTGTTATTGTATTGCTTCACTATCATATCGGAGTGGGAAGCCCTATTTGTTTTTCCTTTATTCATGTTGTGTCCAATTCAGTATTCTGTATTGTATTGAGTTTCACTATTAAAAGTTCGCCACTGGTTCGTTTAATTCTGTTGTATAAAATACCAGCTGTACTCGTAGCGCTAGAGAAAGAGAGTGCTTCTGTCTATTGACACAAAAGCTTTAGCGGCGCTCAGCGCTTGTTAAAACAGAAACGGGCTTTATACGGAGCTTGGAAATAACGTCCACTCAAATATCAGCGTTGATTTTTTATAAATATGGCTCTAACAATTGGGCATCTATCTATTGTTGAGGTCCACTGCAGTTAATGGGCGACAAATAAGCAGACCTACTACCTGACGGTCAACCCTGTCGATGAACATGAAATTCAAATTTAAATTCAAATTCAAAATCGTTTAATCATGTACGTACGTCATTTTTGCTTCTACTACCGTTTCGAAAAGGTGCTTTAACATCGAGGAGAAGAAACGGCGAAAGAAAATCAAACACAACAGGCGTAATCGATACATTTCCGACCAACAAAAGAGTGAAATTTGCTTTTTAACTAGCGCTTGCGACTGCCGGAACACTTTCAGATATTTAGCTGGTGATTGGAATAACACCACACAATTGGGATTAAATTGAGTGACGACCTCCAGCAGGAGGTACCGGGTGCCAAAGATGTTATCTGGCGGAGTGCACCATGAGCAAGAAAGGTTATTTTGGACACAAAGAAGATTTATTAAAATGGAACGTCTAATGACGTAGCTAATCGGGATGCAGGGAAAAGTTGTCATTGGTGAATATACAGATAATTTATTAATTACTTTATATTTCCTCCGAAACGTGAAATTCTGCCACTGCGACTTTGCGGTCTACCTGCATTCAGGAACGACCCACTACATATAGCGAATTAAGGTACCAGTGAGTTCATACATTACCCAATCTCGGTAGTTTCCCTTTGCGTCGGATGATCACCGAGAGAGTTTAATTATAGAAGTACCCACATAAGTCTCCCTGAGGGTCCGGGTAACGTTTTAAGATGACGGATTCTCAGTAAAATATGTTCCCCTATGTAATTTTTCTCGTTTCGTTACTCAATGTGTAGATCGCAAGGCCCGTTAGCGTAGTACGAGGTAGGTGCTAGCTTAGCAAGGTTTAACTGAGCTTACAAGATATTATATTAAGATTCGGCCTATCAGAAACGTCGTCAACGGAACGGCTGGACTCGTTTACATAAATTAACTCGTCTCGTATACCACAGATATAGATCTCATAGAAATATCACAAAACCCTTATTGTAGTTTAAAAGACTATGACACGTTTCATAAATTTAATATTTAATTTGATTAAAATTAATTTAAAGATAAATTGTTGAATTGAATACCGATTGATTTTAAAATCTGGAAAAAATGGTGCAGTTGGGACGAAACGTGCGTTTCAAGTTTAAAATAAATAGGTATTTTCATTGAGCCCTTAAGTAGCTAGAGGTAACTAAAATAATTTCCTCTGTATTTATTCCTCTGTCCTACTTTAGTTTTATTTCTGAATTATTAGGTAATGTTACAACTAATACAATATTATATCACTTTACTAACCGATTACAAAACTTTGCATAGTCTTTTGTATATATTAAATAAAACTTAGTGATCAATATTGATGACAATAACTTGGTACAAATTAAAATGGCCACTTCTGTTTGTTAACCGTTCTATGATACTGTATGTTAATACGAGGCAGTGTTCATAGCTAAATGCTCCATGAATATGCATTTATGTACGTATTTGTGTGGAGCTGCGGTAGTGGGTGTGCGTCCCAGACGATGACTGGTGGCATTGGTTCCTACGAATATGGGTTTGTACATTTGTTTTAAATCGATCGATTAAACTTTTTTGATAAACAAATCTAACGATTATGGTTTGTTATTTCATAATTTTTCACATTTATGATAATAAAATTATTCAGTGATCAGAATTTTAGTTATTACATATATTATAATCTCCGAATGAAATTACTGTGCCGCTGGCCGGGCAGGCACGGACCAGACGAAATTCCGCTTCAAAATCTTAAAACGTTTCACCGAACCACACACACAGAACATAACTACGCTGAATCTAAGTCAACACACGCGGAACACGGGCGCACCCTATTAATAGTTTGATTAATTCCACGCGCTCTATTAAACTTCAGAATGTGCCAATTTGTGTTCCCATTGTTCTATAAATATAGGGGAACTGTTCCTGCGATGTCAAAGTTTTGGAATTAGTTCAATAGTTTGTGTTGGTGGTGGTGGTGGTAAGATACCGACAACGATCCGCCTTCGCCGGAATACTCATATACTTTCTGCTCTCTACTGCGTACTGTTCAATCCTCTGGCACCACAATACCTTAAAGATCGATATCTGTACATCGTGTCGTACGACAGTAATTGGTAACATTATGAAACTCACTTCCTCTATATATTCGTCGTGCTCCGTCCCTACACTCGTTGAAGAGTCAAGTTAAAGCGCATTAGATGTCTTTTCAATTTAGCTTTTTCTCTCCTTACATGAACACCATGCGTTTTTTCTTTTTTTTTTGATTATTTTCAGTTTTAGTGAAATTGTGCACCGCTTACCCTAACATTTACATTTACATCATTCCTCTCTACCTTAGGTTGCCTGTAAGAGATCGCTCTCAGCGATAAGGGCGCCTGTTGCTTACACCGTGTTTTCTGTTCTTTCCAGATACGTATTTCTCTTGGTGTACAATAAAGTGTATTGTATTTTATCTAAAGGATGGTGCATCCGGAGACGAATGGATGATCAAAGTAACGAAGTTTGTGTTTCATGCGCATGTAACTTCTTCCGTCTTGGTAATTTGTTAGATAGCAGTCAGGGCCCGGATGGAGCCTTAAAAATAAGAGGATGCTGTCGGACAGTAATACTACGTTGAATATTGTGGTGGATCAGCTGGGGTGTAACCACTTCAACTAAAATGATCTGCACGGCTCTCTATTTTAGAATTATGAATAGAGTAAGTATATTATTATTTTAACAATATATTAACGCATGCTATATAATGGTGTGTAAAGTAAACCTTCAGAGAGATACAAATAATGAAGTGTATTTTGCATATTCAGTCGTTATAACACCGACGTTATTCCTTAAGGGACCCGGTGCATTAGCTCAGCGCTGGTTAATTGTAACATGTCGTCACTCGCACACATCCTTCCTCGCCTGTTTATTATTTACGAGGCTGCTAGATGAACTCCTCACGAGCTATAGATATTATATATAGATCGATATTACCCAGGAGGATCTTTTAGACAATCATTAATTTTACATGCAGAGCCGATAACGATGTAGGATTTGATAGTTTAATGTCAAATCAACTCTTTTTTTATGAAAGTCAAAAATAGTGTCATATTAACGTTCTCACGTAACACTCCTGACCATTGCTAGGGTTAGAAATGGTTTTTAATATAGTACATAGTACGTACCATATGAACGTCTACCTAAGTAATGCAACACATAATTTGGCTGAATTAAGCTTCGACAATACATTACACTATACTACATAATAGAAATATTGTATAGTGTGGTGTGAACGCCACTATAGGGGCTAATTAAACTGATTGATGATTAAAGCAATTCCATGTTTAGTTGAAGGATGTCGTTCTGATAAGGCGTTCCATTTCACTCTCAGTAACCCTAATAACATAATGTATCGCATTTGTTTGCTTTCCTTTTCCGTTCCTTTGCAGGATATGTTTTTCTCTTTGTACTCGGTAGTTCCCTCATTACTATGTGGGTGTGTGTAAGGATATTCACGTGTTTCAAAGTAAGTATTGAAATTCGGCGACCCATTTGTCTGAGCCAATTTCCACAACTTCGGACTTCACAAAGCTGGATAGTTACACGACGGTACGTAAGTGCTTACGAAATAATGTTACGATTCCATTTACTTCGATAATTTTAACAACATGTTTTCCTTCTAGATCAATGGCACGTCACTTCCGTGTGCGCACGTCGGTAACGCAAAAATCTTCATTGACGTGTTGTCTACCATGAAGAAACGGAGAGCACCTTTATTTAATACTGGCTCTGGCTCTGGCTGTAACTGAAGTACGTAAAACTATTCCATAGTTAATAGCGTGAAGTTTACAAATAGCAAGTGTAGAAGCAGGTAAACTCTGCCATCCTGCACGAGAACCATTACAATTAAACAGATCAAGTACAGAGCTCTGAGAGAGCTCCAACATCAGGTTATTTTTAAGTCTTCGGAGACACATTGGTTGCCTGTAGCCTTTGCGCTTGCGGCTCCTTAGGAAAATATGGTGCTTATCATAGTTACAGATAATACTCATTATTATTTGTGTTCATATCAAAGTCAGATTATTTTAAAAGGTTTAATTGATATTTCCTTCGACATAAAGTAGTATATTTTGAAGTAAACTTCTCGTTATATACACATAAACGAACTACTAATTTTACTTATAGTGCGACTAGTTTGACCTACTAAGTTCGAAACTTAGTATGTCAAGCTTAGACCTTATACCTAGTGTTTAAGGTAGTTGGGAAGAGATTTGCGATAATTATCTAAAAGTCCTGTGAAATCTAGTAACCTGTAGTCGGGCAACGTGACGGGAATATGTTGTTACCCCTCTGACTTTACAAGGTACTGTGTACTGAAGAGTTGAAGCTACGAGTAGTACAACCTTAATTTGGTTGTATGTATTTGTGTGTTGTAATCAGGCGTTTAATAGTTGTGGGGCTGACAAACACACACAGAGCGACGAAATTTTAGTCAGAATGTGGTTTCATATCAAGTTAGTAGGTACGTCTAAGGCGCGACGTGCACAGAGAGGGCTCGACGTGGATAGCGAAAGTCGAGCAGACGAAGTTACATCTGCAATTTTATATTTTTATTGAATGTCATATTTGTAATATTTATCTGGGATATGGTGGTGATCACCATGTCTACTCATTGGACCAAGTAGTAACTTTCCAGTTTAAAAACATTGACAGATACAGGGAACAACGACACTTACACAACAACAATAAAATGGCTTAATTCTGATTTTTTTTGTAGTTGAAATATATTTTTTTGTACTTTTTCTATCGGTATCACTCGATAACACCAAAAAGATTGATACGAAACTTAGCATATTTATAATTTATATTATTGATGAAGGGGTGATTTTTATCCCGGAAAATGGATCTGATATCGTAGGATAAAATATTTTTATTTCTTAATATTATTTATCAAGAGGCCGTTTTCGCTGTAATTGGTACACAATACAAGATCAAAATTTAACCTGAAACGTTGACCTCCTGAGAGGTTTGCTACTTGTGCATCATCCAAAATACGTGCATGAGATGTGCTCTCGATTAAAGATGAAATCAATCGATCGTCTCTGAATGGATGTTTTTCAGCGTCGCGTTCAAACAGCCTTATGGTCCCGAAGCGATCAGGTAGCCGACGCGCGGCGTGGTCTCAGCTGTATTAGCATACCACTTGGCTCGCGCCCAACCGTAGCCGCATGGCTCGCGCCGCCGTGCCACGGACCTTGTTTACTATTGTTATTATAAACTGGCCATATCCGGCTGAAATCGATGCGATGTTTCGATCCCAAACGGGTGCCGTTGAAGCGCATACAGAAAAAGTGACAGGAGCCGTAGCGGAAGATAAGACTGTAATCGTATTTTTAACTAGTTCGCAAAAGAGCAAAAACACAATAAGTTTACTAACTAATTCTGACGTGAAGTTCCATCGTGAATTTACTGGTTCTGTCGTGAAGTATACAGGGCCTCAAATATATTAGGCGCTTCAGGTCTAATTAAGTCGTTCCATTGCCAGTTCTTGATGTAAGGCATTTGTACAATGTTTACTAATACTTGTTACTAATGTTTACTAATATTTGTATGTGTGTGCGTGTAATGCAGGTTTTGCTTGCACGGCGATGCATGAATTTCACCTTTTTAATATTAATAGCCGACAAACGAGCAGACAAGCCACCTGTTGGTAAGTGGTCATCGTCGCCCATGGATCATATCAAATCAAAGGTATTACTGAAGCGTTGTCGTGTATGTCGTATATCAGAAGAAGGTAAGAAAGAAAGAAAACTGTCAAGCCCCCAGCTGCAGTACGATGAGTCGTTATCGTATCGATAGTATCATTGTTTTATTACATAGACACCTACTGTTTAGAAATATGATGTCCTTACAGCTTCTGTCTCCTGACAATATCAAGTTGTAATTACAGTTGACTCGATAATGATAAACATTTTTACATTTCCGAATATATTCCAAGTGCTGAACACGTCTGATACTTAAACCGCCGGCGTAAACCATCGAAACTAGTCGCTGGAATTAAAACTTTAGATTCATACAAGCAGGGCCGAAGTTCCTTGCGCCACCTTTGTTCTAGCTCAAAATCGATGCGGCCGTAGAAGATTAAACTTTATTATGTAAGCGTTCGAGTTCAAATCGTGTTATCGGGCAGTCGAAACCTACGCTTGGATATCGAAATCTTGAGTTTAAAATATATAAACCTCTTTGGATTTTATCAAGCGCTGCTTAATCGTGCCCTTATTTATTAGATGTATGTGGGATTTCCAACTGTATAAAATCCTTTGCGGCACTTGCGAAAGACTGAGAATTTCGTGTGAGCATTCCAAAGCACACCTCCGCGACGTCCCTTGGATCTTTTAAGAGAACCCGCTGGTGGACCACTGATAAACTTCCAAACCCGATGAGTGATCTTTAGCGATGCAATAAGGGTTTACATATCTTGAGGTGTTTTTCGTGATGTTAATATTTTAGTATATATCAGAAAAATAAATTTATTCATTTAATTGTGGTTTTTTTTCGACAACTTCTGTTAAAACTAATAGCGAACTCCTCGTTCTGGACACAATTTAACACTTCACTAACTCTTTCACTTCAGCGTGACGGCACTATTTCGGCAAGCTGCGCTTGAATTATGCCGACGCAAGTAGTGCGTCGCTTGTTTTATAGGGGTCCATATCCCTACCACGTCCAATAGGGCGGTAGATCCTCTATCTTGAGTTGCTTGCGATGCTCCAACAGATGGCGTTGTTTGCCATTATGTAAAGTTGCCAACACTTCCATTTGAATCCATCAATAAACTTGAGTGAGCTTTAAAGAAATATTTGTTTCAGTTAGGAGGCTGGTGACTATTGCTTCAGTGTTACTCACAAACGTATGATCGGCTTCATTGATCCAGTCCATACGGCGAACACACCTACCGAGATTCTGCATTGAAAAATATACACCAAAACTTTTATTTATATAAGTGAATATGTGCGATTCAGTTTGGAATAAAAATAAGTAAGAATCTATGGACCGATAACCTAGATATATCTGAGTACTCCGTGTACCGTACGAGCACCGCGCGTGCACCGCAGCCTGCAGCCGCTCAGAGAAACAAATATAAGAAGAATACAACGTTTGCGGAACACAACGTTTTGTACAAGTAACATCCGTCCATGGAATACATTTACATACTCACTACTTACAATAAAATATTACAAATTTCAATTCGCTATCTATTTATTGTAACAGTGTTTAGCGGTTTCAAAATGGTCTCCTGCACGGGCGAGGTAAGGTGAAGATTTATGCAAGCTCTTTAATTTTTCTTTCTCTGCGGCATCGCTTGTTTTGGTGAAGAAAAACATCATCATCTCTAAGATCTCCATGACCTTTTCGTGGATAAAAAATACGTTCACACACTCCTTCCTATATGTGATTGCTTAATATCGTTGCTTCCTATCGACCTTGGAACCGTTCTTCAAGCCTATTTACATCTTGATGAAACCTCTCTCCCTGATCATAGCTCCAACATTTGAAGAAAACCAAGTAAATCACTACTTTTATTAAATAATTACAGTGAATATAAATACATATGTCATAAATATGTTGTGCTAAATATCTTATATAAGATGTTTTTTTCTCACATATAAAACTAAAATTAATTAATTAAACAGTATTGTTCAATGCCATGATTAGAAATTAATGCTCTTGTACTAGTTTAAAGAAAGAATATTTATGTATGGAGAGTGTAAACTATTAGTAGGGATTTAAAAAAGAGAAACGGGTATGAAAAAAACAAATTATTGTGAGGTTATTTCTTGCACTGTGCACTTGCAATTTTATCAGTATTCTCGTAAATAGTTATTAAATCATACTTACGAATAATTAATCACAAATATAATGGATGTTATAATCATATTTTGTCAACAACAATAACTTTTACTGCTAGGAGTAAAATGAGGGTA
>DWPT01002687.1:0-15725 GCA_018251895.1 Agathymus mariae mariae | reverse complement strand
CCTGTACAAAGCTCAAGTTCGACCGTGTGTGGAGTACTGTTGTCACATTTGGGCTGGTGCCGCCAAATGTCATCTATTAGCAGTGGACTCGATGGAAAGGCGTGCAAAGAGGCTCATTCGTGACACAGATATAGTCGGAACTAATACGCAGAGCCTTGAGCACAGGCGCAGGGTAGTCAGTCTCTCAGTCTTCTGTAGGTTAGATTTTGGAGAGTGTGCGCAGGAATTGTGTGAAATAATTCCCCCATCGCCGTTTCTCCATCGAACTACTCGCCGTACGGCGGGTATCCACGTAGTGAACGTACCACCTGCAAGGATGGCGCGGCTTGCGTTGTCATTCATTGTGCGGCACCGCAAAGGACTGGAAGTGCTTGCTCGCGTCGATGTTCCCGCCTTCTTTCAATGTGGGAGTCTTCAAGAGGAGAGTGAATAGGCCCTAATTAGTTGATGCGTTCAACATCTTAGACTTCATCACCACTTTCCGTCAGGTGGGATTGTTGTCAAGCATTAACTTATTCTATGTAAAAAAAAAAAATTTTTTTTCACAACGACACTTTCTCGTCGTTCAGCGACAGTATTTTTTCGAATTCCGTAGAATCATTTCCAATACGCTCGATAGTCGTGTGAGGCACGAAATGTGTGAATTTTTTTTGAAAGTTAGGTTTTTGTGGCATATTTGGAAAAAAATATGAGAGTGACGATGCACGCTCACATCGTTACCGAAAATCTACAGCACAAAGTTAGCAACACAAAAATATAATATGAAAAATTGCAAATATCATTTGACGTTGAGAAATTTTTCTATCGTTGGTTGATAGATACCATAGATTATACGCTTCTAAGAAGTGATATAGCTACCGTTAAAATATTTAATTTACATTATGTACCTACTGTTAGTACATAATATATTCGTCATTTATTATTATTTTTTACTATTATTCTAATGTCTACGTAATATTATATAATCTTAGCTCTTACCATCGTTTATAGGTATTATCAAGTGGCATCTATGTACAGGACATTAAACCAAACATGTAATTATATAAATTTACTCTGTGATTAGCTTGTTATTTTAATAAAACTAGAATGCTAGAATGCGTGAGAAAATTTTGGAATAATCTTTATTTTCTTACCACAAAGAAGTACAACTTTTTACGTTCGTACATAAATACACGTGTTTTATTCAGTTATTCAACTAACGTCTAACTTGTAGTGCAGTTCAAATGTTCATGATAAGACAGTGAAAATAATTTGAGTATGAATAAAATTAATCAAATTTCAATCATATCATTTCTTAGTTATTAAGATCAATTAATAAAAAAATATTTAGGTCAAATTTCTTACGTTCTGCAAAATAAATGAAAGAAGCTGGAAGGCTTAATTCATTTTTCATTAGTCCTAAGGATGAAAGCATTCATCACAAGTAGGATTTGGTTTTGAATTTTGTCTAAGTTAGCTCAATTAATTTGACAACCGGGGAAATATGGAAAACTTGGAAAACTAGCATGGTCAATTCTACTACAAGTTATCGTCATATATGTTGGAGACAGTCATAACTACAGTGGCTAAATGGAACGTGGCACCTGATCGGCTTGATGGCAGGGCCGTACCTATGACTCAACACTCGGCAAATCGTGTTAAATCTGACCCTAGCTACAAGAGAAGCTATTTCAGGCCTCGTTGTGTTTCAACCGTGCTGGAGACTAAGAACAGAGGCACCTCTCTGCTAGGGTCTGTACACGTTTCGTTTGTACTTCTTGTTGACAGTGAAATCTTCGTGTAAACTTTACTCTTCTTTCGTGTACTTTCTTTCGTACCTTCTTTTAATTTCCTGGCCGACAACGCATCAACAATACCTTTGGTCTTACTGATGTCCACGGGCGACGGTGATCACTTACCACCAGGTGGCTCGTCTGCTCGTTTGTCGGCTATTTGTAATATAAAAAAAAACTCTACTTGAATTACCAATTATCCACCCGCAGAAATCCAACTCCGACATATACATATAAATATTTATTCTGAAATGTGTTTTATTAATTTAGGTACATATTTAGGACAGATGACCTAACATAGAAAATGTTGTATAGAAATATAATTTCATACTTATTAATTAAAAAATATATATTTACTATTTTTGAAAAGTATCTTTAAGTATGGCATTTATGTATAGAGATATAATTAAGGATAATTTTCTAGATATAAACGAATAAATATTCGACAATTCATAGAACATATTAAATAGGTCTTGACCCAGATATCTGATGCGTTTCAGTGACTGCATCGTCGATCAATATTGTATCGGACATTAAGAATATTTTTAAACCCATTTATATCAATAACTCATTGTTAAGACATGGAAAGGAAATTCTTGTAATACGTTGTTCAATTAAGGCAGGGGTGGAAGGGTGAATGCAAGGGACTTCGTGCAAGTGTGGCCAAATCTTCTGTTTAACGTCCTCATGCTTTCATGCATTGCATGGTTAACCAACCTTGCTATTATTCCACTCACTTATTAACATTTGAAATGCACAGTTTGAAATAAATAATCTATATGAACAAAATAATATAAACATTGATTGTCCTCTCTCTCTGTCTATTTTCAGAGCGTTTGATCAAAAGTCACTCATAAACTACAGAAAAAACTTGGAAAATATCATGACACGGAAAATACTCTCTGCTAACATTAACAGTAAGAAAAAACACAAGCCCTGTTTTGTTATTTGATTCTTTGACTCTCGAATAGGGAACAATGCAATAAAATCGATTATTAATTTATTTTTGTGATACTTGAGAAAACAGGTATAATATTGATTTGAGTTAGAGATATATATATATATATATTACCAACCTTTTCATATACGAAAGCACAATTATATAAATACGAGCAAATAGAGATGGCTGTGAAGTTATCACCAGTAACACAGAGACGCTCCGATGAGTTTTACGTGTATAGATTAGTCGAAACTTTTATTCCCCAAAGGATCATGCGAAGCGTAATTTTCCGGATTATGAACAGGGATACTACTGATGTGTGATTCATCCGTCTAAGAGCAATTTCGAATGTAATAACATTTATCAAAAGTAATTACGAATATTATTACAAGCGAAATTAATCTTTCAAACGTTCCAGATATTATTATCTTTCAAATACAAATAAAGAAAAATAATACCCACTCACACATAACGACACTAGGAGGTTGCGGGAGGCACAAAAATAAACTAATTTAATGAGACATGAAAAACACCTACCAGAATAAAACGAAACGTTTGTCTGCGGCGCAAATGCGTGTTCCAGCCACAGCAGGAATCGTTGCTCGTTAGGCAATATCCCTTTTTATTGAGGTACAATCCACCGGTAGAATGAAATAAATAAAACTCTTCGCTATTTAAGTATATTTATGATGTGATAAGGAAAAAGAGGCAAATTAAATTAAATGCATAAAATGTAACTTTTAAGTTTTAGTTTTATATCAAAAATGTTACATCCAAAGAGGTTTTCTCGCTCGGAGGATTCGAATTCTATTTCCAACACATATTACATTTATCAAAGATATATCCGTATTTAGAAATCATTACTTACGGCGGTGAAGAAAAAGTTCACGAGCTACTTTCATACTGTTATCGAACGACCCCGAAGGGACCCGGGTTTGATACCCATCCGGAACCGTCATATATGTGCTAGATAAATGTTTGTTCAGGTCATGAGTGCTCGTGATGTTATATCTGTATAGGTTTATGTAATCCTAAATTTGAGTGTGTGAAAACTTATATTCAAAACTAGGGACAGGGACCCACTCGCACTTCATTCGGGTTAACAATTAATTATATATACATGATTATTCAAATTTTATGTATTTTGCCTTGATTAGACATCATTAGATATAGAGATATTTTATGTAACCTATCATCTGCATAATTTGTGTTCTTACCACGCACCAATTTTCATCAAGATCGGTCAAGCCGTTGTTGACCTTAACGGGACATACATACAGATAGTAATTTTTTTTTTGTTGATATCAGTGAGTCGTTAAATGAATATTTATCATGAAATTTCACAAAAAAAACTGAATTTACGTATAGACAGACACTTCATATTTGTATAGATATATAATCGAAGGTATATATATTTTGACAACGCAATTATTCAGTATGATCGACAATTACCTCTACCCTTCCTAATCATAGAAAAAAACTGTCAGTTTGTCACAAGAGTGGGATTGTGGTGTAAAATGAATGGATTGTGATAATAGCAAAAGTAATGAAACGCTAGGCATTACTTGGTCAGCTATATTTTACCTTCAGCAAACAATGCTGACATTTTATGTGCGTAAGTTCGACCTTTGTCGGTAGTCAAGCAAAGCTTTACAAGGTCCATCTCTATATAGAACACGCTAGGAACACACGTATTACTACTATAGACATTTTGTTTTATTTTTTATGAAATTGTTTTGGCCGTTATTTCAATTGAAATTACCCCTTTTAAGATTAAACGAAATTTAACTTGAAGAGTCACTGATACAGTTTCATCTAAACTTGTAATATGAGTGTAAATTTATTATGAATGTTAAATCTTTTTGTCGATAAAGCTAAAACAAGACAAAAATTTTAGGAACTTTTGTTACGGGCTTCCCGCGAAGTCACTACGTAGTATGAAGGTGTGTCTTTCCAAACGCGATAATCTCAAAAACTATTACACGTATTGTCTTGATTTTTTTAACAAGAGACACATTGATTATGAGGAAGATTTAAGTGGTTGGAAACACTCTTATTTGAAGTGCAGTTACTTTTTATTTTGTGTAAGAAACATATCTGCTGAAGCTACATGAGTTATTAGAAGATAAATAATTACTAGGGACATTTCGATTGCAAGTATGTCATTAATGTTTGGGTGTTGGTAATGCTCGCATATATGTATGTATAAGCTTATGAATTATAGATATTTCCAGGAGCGAAATGACAACACGCGGTGTCGCTAATCACACGTATTCATCTGATTTGTTATATTAAACTTTGTATCTATCATACAAATTTATTTATCTTCAATCTTTAAAGACGAAAAACTAAACTTTAAAGTATAATAGTGGATATGAAGCATTACATTTATTCGTTACAATTTATCGTCAATCTGTTACAATTCGTTACACGTTAAAAAATGAGATTTGAGCTTTCTTTGTCGGCAAAGTGTCCATGATGCCTTTGGTGTTTCGGACGCGCATGGACGACAGCGACCACTCATAACTTGGATTGTGTGCTCGTTGATCGACTCTTAATATACATAAGAGACTACGATATAATGAAATTTCACAATCGATGCTGACTTGTACTATGTAATTAACTTCTCAGTTGAATTGGAAAATGCACTATAATACAGATTTTAAGAAGAATCAATACTTTTATTTCTAAAGTGAGACTTATCTTGTCAAGCTAATTTAAGTTTCTAATGCAAGTAACGGTGATAGTCTAGTGGCTTAATCACCACTCGAGGAACTTGGGTTCGAATCCCGCTCACTTCATAAAGTTCGGAACGTTATAAATTTATTGTCACTTCATTATCATAAATAAAATACCGTAAGAAAAGGTGTACGAAATCTGTCCATCAGCACTGATAAGTATGTTGGACAGGAGCCCGATCGGGGACAATTTAACTCGTTTCATTCTTAGATAAGTCTCGAGTCCAGCACTGAACCGGTCATAGATCGTCGTAACGATAATTGAGACTGTGGAAGGAATATTTCAAAGGGAAAAAGGACTAGTTAGTCTGAACTAAAAAATATACAGTAGAGTGGTTATTTGAAATGTAGACAAAGAAATATTTTGCCCTTTTTTCGTAATATTCTCTGTGTGATGATGAAAGTTTTTCGGTCTGTTTCTTTGTTTGTAACTGCTGGGTAACAAAGCATTGAGGGATTTTTTTAGTATTCGCTTTTCATTTTTGCCAACTTTTAACAATACAAATGATTACAGTTTCTGTACGAAATAACTGACAGACTAGTTCGTTTGTTGAATTACAATTAATTGATATTTTTCAGACAAACCAGGGTGTCATGATAAAATTTTGTTTCACGTGAATTTAACTTACAAGTTTATCCCATAAAACTTTTGGAACATGATTTATTTACCGATAGAACCATACTTTTGATTCGTGCTTCATTATAAAATTGCAGAAATGTTATGAAATCGAAAATAAAAGTGCTGGTCTTGACTGATCACTGATTGCCAAAGTCACTAGTAAGCAATCCTAACAAATAACACAAGACGAGTAGTAGAGACATACTTCTGTTTATATAAATACGACAAACGAGAAAACGAGCCACTTGATAACGCCAAACGCGTCACCAATGCGTTGTCGACCAAGAAAGAAGAAGAGAAAACATACGACACGGAACACGACAAATAGTTTGGCGGTTGACTCAAGCAGGAAGGTGGTAGCTAGCCAGGCGGGCTTCAGGAACAGTAATAATATAAATTACCTAATAATAAAAGTGATAATATATATAATCCTTAATTAAAGCCCTACCACCAAGCAGGCCGACATCTGTCGCCTTTTACGACAGCCTGTTCTGCCAGCATGGGATTGGGATCAACGTTCTAGGCCCCCCAATATGGCCAAAAACCAAAACACTGTCTCAAACCCTATTAAGCTTCACATATTGCAGGTTGTATGGATTATATACTTATATATTATATTATATACATACTTAAGATTTGAAAAGCAACCACTTGGTACCAACCATCAAAAAATATAACCCGCAATCCCTTGCTATGTCATGCTCAATCACTTCCCGAAATAATCTAAAGATGCGTTCTTGTCAAGTAGATACTCTATCGAAGGCCGCGACATACCGTTGTCATCAGAGTCATTGATTAAACAGTAACTAATCAGATTTCGGTGCCCGTGTCAAAGTAGCGGATGTCGGATCAATTTTGTGACATTCACAGATGACTGGGCATACTGCCTTCGGGCGTGAGCACATTGAAATCGAATATTATACCTATATCGTTTGAAAGTTAATTTTGCGGCCCGGTAATCTAGTTGAGTTCCGATATTAATTAAAGATGAGCGTGTTAACTTTGCGTCTAGTTTATATAGACATGTTAGGACACCTTGAAACTTAAAGTGAAAGGTACCCGTTATACTCTGCTCATAATGAGAGGAGTGAAGGTCGTAATCAAGTGCATATTAACAGATTTTACATGCCTTTGAGAATGTAATGGAGAATTCAGTTCTGCAGGTGTTCTCAAGATGATTTTCTTCGCCGAATCATATTTTCTACCACTCAAGTAATTTGGGAAGTGTAGTAGCAGTTCATACCATTAATCTATTGCTGGTCAATGCCACATTATCTTGTAATAAAAGGAAGATAAAAAGATTAATTCGTTTCATATTATTTTTATAGTTATAGCCGACAAACGAGCAGACGAGCACCTGATGGTAAGTGATCATCATCGCCCATGGACATCAGCAAGACCAAAGGTATCACTGACGCGACGTCGGCCAGGAAATGAGACGAAATTAGGAAAGTACTGGCTCTCATGTCCTCGGCTGAAACACGACGAGTTGTTTGGCGGCTGACTCAAGCAGGAAGGTGGTACCTAGTCAAGCAGGATTCATATAAAGATAACAATACCAGTAATAATATTAATGACTTAATTATAATACTGATAATATAACCCTACCGCGAAGCCCTGCCCACCAAGCAGGCCAGCTTCTGTCGCCTTTTACGACACCCTGCTCTGCCAGCATGAGATTGGAAGAAAATAATATTAGCCGCCCGAATAAGGTTCAAAATGTTTTAATCATTTCACTCGAATACTATATAAAACCACACCCTATCATTTCAGAGTGTAGGGTTTACGCTATAATTCGATATTGACGGTGAGTTGGATTGGAGCTGGTAAAAAATATCTCTTTTGTCAAATTTTAGTTTAATTCCAATTGCAACCAGGGCTTTGTTCGGTTTAAACTAGAGCATGTCGAGAATCCGAATGATGTTCAGTACTTAAATAAAACTCGGTTTTTACGTAACTATTTTATTCTCTATAAACCTGTCTGACCTGAAAATGCCGTAAATTACACGCCGTACGTTAAATAGTCCCACTACTGAGATCACTCATATCATATGAGTGAAGACTACACCTCTCTTAGAAAAGCCTAATGGTTTGTATGTCAGATGAATATACTAGCATAAAGGGAGCACGTTAAAAACATTGCGGCTACTAAAAATAAAATGTTTCAAATAAATAAAATATAGGACCTATAATAATATAATAAATATATTCTTTAATGCATACATAAATAATATGAGTATATTTATCACGATAAAGACAATTTTATCACTAAACCACGTACGTACCCAAAGTAACAGGCACATACGAAAGTCAACGTGTACTGTTCGGAGACTTAAATTCAAATAATTTACTAGTAAAAATTGGCGTGTCATACGCATCACGCCCACGAGCTACGAGTAGAGAAATCTTTGAATAGCCACTGACTCATACTACAATTTTTTATCATTCTCAGAATAAATCTCAAATTGCATATAAATGACGCAGGACATTGAACTTGTGTTACAATTTAAACATTAATGCAAGCTCTGAATTAATCCAATGCATCAACATGACTACCGCTACTGAATAGCCTGAACAGTTAATGTTGTAACATGATTTTAAGCATATCCATTATGTTGGCCGTTTGCATAAGTCACGTTTTTCTTTAGTTTGAACCCTGTCCGTATTTCTAGTTTTTTTTTTTAAATTATTGTATAAAAGTTCAGCCATGCATCACCAGACCCCTCAAATCATTGTAATCGTAGAAATCTGTTGTTTATATATAATGGCCTTCTACGTATTACTATTTCAAAGTTTCTTGACTTCTCATTACTAAATATTGGCGTAAATACACTTTGCACGTACACTCCAGTTTTCACTTTGATTCAATTAACTTAGTTTTACCTTGCAACAAGCAATGTATTTTAAGTACAACCCACACGTTCTTACAGCATTTTCTCGTAAAAATAGGTACTTCGACAAATTTAGGTTAAGGTGTGAAGATAACGTTTTCAAGTAAAACGGTTTTATTTGTTTAAATATTGTTCTTTCACAAGAATTATGTTTGAAGGACACGAGAACGTGTTGTTGACTATCGTTTATTGCTTTTTTTATGCTCGTAGTAGACATTTGGCCCGATTTTAGCCTGACCGAATGAATTTTTATTTCTATATTAAATACCTTTGGCAACCAGATAGATAATACTTTGGATAAATGTTAAACATCTCGTTAATTATGTAAACAAATATTTATTTACACATTATGCATTTGTCGAATTTTACAATTTTATCTCGGAACCCGTAAGCGCACCGCAAGCAGTTCGGATTTCAGTCTCCACTCACATTGAGAGATATTAAGGCCTTCACGTTGGTGAGGAATTAAGGCTCAACACGCTGTCCAAGTGCGTATCATCGGACTTCATACATCTTGTACCTTGTGAACTGAGATATGCAAGTTTCCTTGGTGCCCACGGTCTACTTCTAATATGCAAATATTTAAAAAATTTGATGTACGTATGAATGTTTTAAGTAAAAATGTAATACTAACGTATAAAAAGGTATTTTTATGAGTATTTCATAGTTCATAAAGTCTTGAGATCACTTAGTTGTATAGATAGCAATTTACATTAGTAATACAAATCGTAATTAAAGTTATCAACGCTGTGAAATAAAAACACCAATTCATATCGAATATTAACAACAGGTATATATTTAACTCATAAGTAAATATGTTTGGATTATTAAAACATACGACAGACTCTAACTAGAAAAGGGAAACAATTTGTATGTGCCCATTGGAAGAGTAAATGTGTAATGTAGATACATTTGCGGCGTATTTCGTTAGCTCAGTACATGTTTATTCACATCGATCAGTTTTGTATCACTATTTACATGGCCATTTATTTCACATCAAAGGATGTGAAATAAGTCAAGCAAGACAATATGATCAATTTTGATCGTATATTTACGAAACTGCTCAAAATAGCATCTGAGTCACGACCGGCTTCGAGATCTTAAGCATCAGATTTAGAAAGTCTTAGGTGAAAATCAATGTAATAGTCACTTTAACATATAATATGCATTGAAGTTATGTTATTAATTAGAGCTTTTGTAAGATAAATCTAGACTTTATGGTTCATGGTCCATAACCATCAGGGTAACCAACTTCTTGCTATATTTATTACACTTTTTTTCAATGTAACTGAATGATAAAAATTAAATCAAATACCTTAATATATAGAGGCACGTCAACCTATGACGCATATTTATATATACACATATTACACATATATACCTTATTCTTTATAAAGGAATAATAATAAAATATTTTATCACTCGTGCATAGAGGTTTTTAACTTGCCTGCTGTGTTTTTAGTTTGTTGAGCGATTCGGTGCAGCTTTGGAGAGGCAATTAAAAAACGGATTGCGCGCTTCTTCCATACGAGTACCTTAAACCTACAATATAATCGTGCGGGAACACTAACGTGAGTACGTTATTCTAATAGTGTTGTGAACAACATTACTTCGAGCAATTACAACATATGTCGGGGACACTCATGACTCCAGTTGCCAAACGGAACGCGACACGTGACCCGAGTGGTAGCAGCACCATCGCTATGACTGAACACTCGGCAAATCGTGCTACAACGAAGCCTAGCTGAAGGACAAGCGCTATGGGCCTCCTTATTTGTGTTTTTACCGAGCTGGAAACGACCACCTCACTGTTAAGTATTCTTGTGGAAACGCCGGCGGAGATATTTGATAAACATAGGAGTTTTTCATAAATATTACACAATGCACTTGACTGGTGCCTTTCCATTTTAATATTTTTTCCGTCCTCTAACCCTCTTAAAGAAAACAATTCCTAAAATCAGTAGCTTGTTACAAGAAAGTGGGTGAGGGTGTATGGAAACATTTTTTTCTTTGTAAATATTGACTAATAGTAACAAAATTCAATAATAAGCTTAAATTAGTTAAGTATTTTGCTTTAAATTATCCAACTATTTTAAACATAAGCTCGGTCGTGCCGATCGCGGACCGCAGGTTATTTAAAATGAAATTATTTAATAACTACTAATCCACACAAATTGATTTTATTGCTATCATTCCATTAATTCCAAATTAAAATTTAATAGTACATTTGTTACCATTAATATGATAACTAAATGAGATTCGAAAATTTAATATGTCACAAACATGTCAATTCTACATTAATTATAAAACTGTAGTCGTTAGTCAAATATATTTTAAAGTGTTTATTTGCAGCTATTTTAATTCATAAACATGTTTTTAATTCATAGATCTAGAAAAACCGACCCTTTAAAGTAAAAAATTTGGGTGAAACATGAAATTATTAAAATGCGTGTGTAATGAATTTCAATGAACTTTATTGCGGAGCGGTCTTTTACATTCACACATATTTTGTAACTAGATTTACTATACCAATAAGCAATACGTCAGAATAGTGAGTTTTATTAATACATTGTTCAGTTTCGTTTATTTATTATCAGTAGAATGTAAATTCTACAGTATTTTCTCACAAACATCTCATACAACTTTCCATTTCACTGCACCGTTCTAGACTGAATCCTCGCGAGTTGGACTTATCTTAATCCGTGTGAACCAATTTGTTGGTATGCACGTACTACCAATTATATTATAAACCTTCTATAATATGTGGATATACATATTCAAATTCGGGTTCTATAGCCAGCGAGTAGATATTACTATAGAACGAAAGTAGGTGTAAACGAAACAGCAACATAACTGTATATTATTTTCATTGTTATAATTTTAATTCAGTACTAATTACGACGTTATAATCTTACTAATTATATATGTGTTTACTGAATTTCAGCTGCTCAAGATAATTATCAATACTAAGCAAACGCTTATTAACTTTATTTTATTCATTTTATGATTTCACCCATACTCCGATTGACAATGAATATTAAACAAAGTACATTTGAACCTTGGATTCAGCGCGAGAACTTCGTAAATTCGATCATTTATAAGTAAAAGTTGTATTTTCAACTTATACAAATCATTGAAATAACGCCGACCCTGCACAATTTTACCTTGAAAGATATTACAGTAACTTATCATTTTTTAATTAAGATAATTTATGCATATAATACAATTGTAACTGATTGCTTTCTGTACATGAAGGATATATGTGAAAAACTATTTTTAACTTCAAATTTAAAATCATTTAATCATTTAGATATTCTACAAATACACTTACGAACGCCATTTTTTGCTACTGCTACGTTTGGAAAAGATTTTTTAACATTGAGGAGAAGAAACGATGAAAGAAAGTCCTCAGCGCATCTTTTATAACAACACATGGCAATTATAAAGTAAGCTAAATATTGCACGGAACTGGTTTCGATAGTGACTTTAATTTCTAGGCGTCCTTGTCATAAATTTATTCTATTCTATATCATAATATCTTTTTCCAATAAGCTGTGCTTTAACGAGTTGCTTGAAAGTTCCAATAGGTAACTCACGTATAAATTTTGGAACCTTGTTCTTGCAAGATTCTGTGTATCACTTTTATGCTTGTATATAATATATATATAACGGGGAGTAAGCCGTTTCATTGTTTTTAAAATGTGTGATGTCAGCATAGCTGACGTCACTAACATCAGTAGGGTCCATGATAGGTATTTGAGTGCGAAATTTCTTCAATTCTTCGAATTATTCTTGTATTTACTTGAGAGCTCCGTACTGTTCGACGATTCGTGCCCCAGTGAGTCGCCGTGCGTCTAACAGTCGTATTTATACAGAAATGTTGGTTATGATCACGTGGTACAAAAATCAATTAACAATCATTTTTAATTATGCAATGAATTTAGTTTTTGATCTAGATAAATAATAATTATGAGTTACGATAATTTTTATAAACTTAAACAAATCCATTGATAACTATAGCCTTAAAAATTCCATCATTTGATAAACAGTAATAGAATGATACATTTAACTTGTGTTTGACACGTCATGTAGAAGCTTGCTAAGGCTTTGGCGCCGATATATATATTTATAAAGCTTAAGGTGTAGTTTTTCTAAAGCTAACTGTAGTTTTTCTGTTGTAAAGCGAAGCGTAAGCGGTTTTCTAGTCGTATATGGAATTCAACAAGCAGTGACAGCCTAGTGGTTTTTGGTCTCCCACAGCGGAGGCAAGTGTTCGAATCCAGCAGTCACCTGTAATTTTTCAAATGATTTGCGTATTATTTTATTATCACATGGATCGGTGAACGAAAACATTGTGAGGAATCCTGGATACCTGAGAGTTTTCCACAATGTTCTCAAAGTTATGTAAAATCTACTAATCCGCACTTGGCCAGCGTGACAGACTTTGAGTTTAACACCTCACATTATGAGAGGAGACCGAGACAAGATGTACGACAATATGGGTTATAGTGAAGATGATATAGAAAACTCACTCGCTACTATTTATCGTTGTCACTGCACAAAGTCCTTTAAACCACGAGTTTTGCAGCGCAACTTGCATGGGATTATTTTAATGATTATCCTATCTTTATTCCTCCGTCTGCAAGGGATGTTTGAATAAGAAAGTAGAACTTTCGTTGCGCCATTGTTATTTTGCTACGTAATTGAATTGGTAAATGTACTTCCAGCGGTCCCTTGATATTAGGTAAGTCTAATATTGCTACTTTTATTTTTATACTGGGTAGATAAATTGATACTTAGTTCGTTACAATTTATCTCAAGGTTATTTATTTTGTACTCACAATATTCTACTCTACAATATTTGTTTTTCTTCGTGTTTTGACTAATTTTATATTGGGTATAGGAAAATATGACGCAGAAACATTGACGCAATAGACGAACTGTATACACATGTAAGTTTTTTTGTAGATCTTGCTTTATAGTTTACCTTGCTACTTTTTTGGAGAGAACAAAAGTGCTGAGGCGGACACCTATTGATTAAGTAATTAATATCAGTCTAAGTACGACAAGTGTTTTCATTAATATAGAAATTACATAAAAGTAGTTATTTACAAAAAACACTTGAATATTTTATTTTTAGTAGCGACAGTATTTTTCCAAAATCTTAGATCATTATCATACGGGTATTAGCAAAGCATTTTAGGTTTAAACGTTTGTCCTCGATTGCTCTCGATCTCCCAAGGGGCTGGTGGCTTTGTCCTAATGCTTGATACTGATCTAATGAGATGAGATAAGTGAATACAGCCTGATTTCCCTGGCGAGGTACGCTACTTTATTTCGAGTTAAGGCTTCTCGAAGGACGAGTAGCGTTTGGATGAATAACATTTGGATGTTTCAAATCTACAATCATGTCGCTATTCTGTCATAGTGAAAACGGTATAGAATATACTTTGTTTTAAGTGACCCTTTCAAATTATCGCTATCTATGGGTAATTAACTATAGGTGTAATTGTCGGTAGTAATTAATAAAAATAATAATAAATACATACGCTCTTGCACCCTAGAGCAAAGATGTTTTTAGTTTTTTACTGGTTGAGTTATGGACCATTTTGAACACAGAATTAAGGGCAGTCATTTTCAAGGACAGTTTGCGACCAACAGCCGAGAAGGTGAAAAGTAATGTTTATTTTAATTTAATATTGAATTTTATTTAATATTTAATCGATTGAATGAGAAAATGACAAAGAAGTTATTTTGTCTTATTCCAAAATTTGTACCCAATTCGGAAACAGAGCACTCTAAACTGAATTGATTAGGTTAGGCTAGAACACAGAACACATTATTTTGAGAGTGTAATCTATTCTGACCGGGAATTCGGCCGACAGTCACTACCAATTGAGCTCCTGGCCCATCTCACAAATCACACAGATTTACTGCTTCTGGCTACCGTGTAACAAATATTGTACGTTTCGCGCTATTGTAAGCTTCGTTGACAACGTTATAACATATAGCTGCCTGCAGTCACCACAACCAATAAATAATCTAGTTGTTTTATTCTATCTTGGTATAACATGAACATAGCTAGATTTACCTCGATCCACTTACGAAATCAAATTGATACATGATCGCAAATTAATGTTATTTTATATGCACCAGACATGAACTGAGGATTGAAATAACATTGGTACAAGTAGAAACTCTTGTTAATTTCTATTGTAACCGTCAACTATCAGTTTCAATAAACGAATGATTCAAATTGTAGTTCAGGTATAATTTTGTTTATGCAATTTTGGGTTTTAAAACTATTTGGCTTTTATATGAGTGAGTACATCATCTTTATTGCGTATTTTACATTTCATTCTACTCGTACATGTCTCTATAATATGAAAACAAGTGGAATTTAATTGACCAGGCCTTCCTTTTTCTTAAATCTTAATGAATAATTTTTATATGTAACCGTCATGTCAAATATTCTCAGTGTACACTCTCGTGAGATATCGATGACAAGGTATTTGCAGATAGGTAAAGACCGTGCCTTAGCTTTTAACCAATGAATCTCTTGTCAGGTTTAATTGTAATGTGTGAACCTTTATAAGGTTCTAAGTGTAAAAGATTTCGAATATTATTTTATGTGAACTGGCTAAATCGTTATATTTTACTGTGAATACTAAATTTTAAATACTATTTACTACTGGTTACCCTACACTATCAAGTCTACTATTAGCTTACCATTGCTTGCTAATGCCCATTCTTTACCTTCTGCCT
>DWPT01002686.1:0-15726 GCA_018251895.1 Agathymus mariae mariae | reverse complement strand
GGGGGAGTATTCTAGGCCGCCCCAATAAGGCCAAATATCAATGGAATTTAATAACTATTCAACGCCAGTCTGTTTGTTGCACTCATAGAAGTGTAAAATGTATGGTGTAGTTAAAAATAAGCAGATTGTACCTTATAAACTTATTTGATCCCCAATTATATGATGTAAAAACTATTTTTATGCATACGAACAAGAATTTTCACTTCAGTACAGATGTACCTAGACATCATGAGTTTGTCAAGCTTAAATCAAATGCGAATTAAAAAGAAGAAAGTATATCGGGATACTTGCGATAATCAGTTAACAAAAAATACATTATATTTTGATTAGAGGCAAAAATAAAAAGTCGTAAATGTATTTTTACTATTACATTACCTCTTAGCTACTATACGTTCTAAATCACTCAAAGCGGTTTGCCACTGATTTCTAAAAATAGCATTCAAGGCGCGTTCATATGGACGATGTGCCGTTCCGTTATTAGTTTACTTTTTATTCCACTATCGACGGTCGATACCTGAGCGACGCACATCACTCCGCTCCCCTCCCTGACGCGGTTGCGCGGGGCCGCCATGACACTCCGGCGTGCCCTACTACGCGTACACCGCTGTCACGTTCGGAAATAAAAATACTTTAGCGACGCTTTTTCGCAAACATAATCAAAATTTGATTCTAATTCGTCGCCCAGAAATATCTGGACGCGACCGTGTAAGTATTGCCGTGAGAAAAACATAAATACTAAAGAAAATAATTCCAAAACATTTAGCATATACCTAGCCCAAAAAACATTCAATAATTTCAATGAGCGGTTGAGAATGCGCTCCAGGAGCGAACGACGGACGTGATATTTTTCATTTTTGCTTCTCGGTGTTTAAATAAGTGGCCACAGTGTAAAAATATTTCAATTTATTTTTTATTTTTCAGTTGTCGTGGGAAAACAATACAAAAAAGCTTTACAAGATGGATATCAATTGGTGGAGATTTTACAGCATGGGAGGTGATTAAAATTTCATGTGTTTACTATTTTAATAACGAAGGATAAGTAGTAAAATAATATTATATAAATATACACCAAAATATGATGTACATAAAGAACTGTTGGTCGCTAATTTATAAATATTATAACAGAAATGAATGTTTATTAGACGTTCGTAAATGATAACATGTGGGATACAATAAATACCCTTGTAACTATTTACTGACCGAGCTGCATACTCAATGTAAGAAATTAATTTATATTCTTAACACGTTTTTAAAATCTATTATTTTTATTGTATTGGATTAAAAATTTTCGCTTTCCATGCGGAACAGCACTCAACCAAGAACCCTGTGTGATAACCGATAAGTCAATAATAAGTTAGTACAAAATTTTCTACCGTATGTTGACGCGGTAAAGTTTATATTTATGTAACTTGCCCGTCCAATTAAGACCTTCATCATTTGCTAAAATATTTTTATGTCGCGGCATCAAGTACGGTATGCGCAAACACACGCAGAAAAGTAATAACTTAGCTTGATTTTAGCTCATGTATTATTATTTAGTTACGGTCCAATGCGAATTGTATGCTCCAATAAAGTCCCGACTTAATTGGAATATTATTATACTATTATTTAGATTTAAATTGCAGTAATTTTTACAATATAATTCTAGTATTATATTACATAATTAATAAAAATATTTATTTGCCAAAATAAATCAATGTTAAACTATAATTAATATTATGTATAAACTATATTGGGGTTATATTTTATCTATGGTATTTTTTTACTTATGGGTTTTTTCGACATAATTATATGTGTGTATTTTAAAAGGTCGGATTTATTATATTATTATTATCCCGATAGATATGTATTTAAATATAAATTCTAACGTTTGGTTTTATTATTTGGTGGTTATTTTGTTAATATCTGTGGTTAACAGTTTTTGGTAAAGTAGTTGAACCGATCTAAATTTCTCCTTTTTCAACTGTTTTTAATTACATAATTAGTTTAATCTAAGAGTTGACTGATAATATGATACGAACATAGCGTTGACACGCACCCTGAGGGTGGTGGACAAAAAGGTCTAACCATAGTCGTAATTCTTATCCTGACACAAACTTAACATAATTTACTTTTACTTATTACCATAATACAAAATATTTAACTTACGTTATCTTATATTGAACGAAATATTGAATGTAAAGTTTATTTATTTATCAGATATACAGGTGTTGTTTTTACAAATGTTCACAGTAATATCATTGTAACTTCTATCATACAGTGATTAAATGGAGCACATAATTTATATGCATTGTATAAATGAATTGGCATTATCAGTAAAATGTCAAAATGTGTTGGTAGTTTTATCTTTTATGTACTTAATGTAAATGTACTGCTAAAACGTTTGCATTATGATATAATGTGAAGGTAACGAGAGAGTCAGAGGTTATCTTAGGCTTTTGGGACGATCTGCAACTTCTGTCGCGTGCATATATTCTTAGACTACATTTACATAAAGAAGTGAAATACAAACTAACTGAAATTTAAACCGTCTCAATGAGGGCCGTTACTTTTTGGTAGTCACAGACTTAAATAAATGTTTCTGAATAACAGTTTCTTAACTGTTAAAACCGGCCTTAAAAAAATTAATTGAACCAAAGCGCCTGACAAATATGAATATCAATAGTTTGATTCGGATACAATTTGTAAAAGTAATCGTTTTACTTTTGTAAGCGAAACAAGAGCGGATTATTAATCACGAAAGACCGACCTTAAATTGCACTTGGTGTTTCGTAGGATCGAGCAACAGCTGCGAGCCGCGCGATGGATGCGCGGCCGAGCGCATGTGGCGGAATGCGTGCAACACGCTCGTTGCTCCCGACGCCGACGATGCATGGAAGCAGATCATACAAGCGTCCCCGCCAGACGACGTTTGGCATTCGCTGCGAAACTGCGTGGCATATCAAGTATGGCATAACATTTTTGTTAGAATAAAAATACTCGAAGAAAACTGAAAGTATAATTATCGTATCATTCTGTTGAAATAACGTTATTATATTAATTTCAGTTTAACTTATCGAATTTCCGATAGACGATAGATTCGTGGATTCGTGTCAATACTAAGCAATGGTACAGTTAAATAGATGGTCACCGATATCTTTATTTCGCTCGTAGCTTTAATCAGTTAAATTGAACACTAGTCTGTGAGTATCAAGTATCCTGGTGACGTGTTTAGTCTATAGGATGTCTGTTAGAACTGTTGCAATTCATATTAACGGTCTCGTCTTTGCACGAGAGAATAATGACGACTAATTAGTTCACTCAAAACAAGGAACGTTTAGTTTCACGCAATAACCAGAGTGTTTTTGTCTTAAGTAAATACCTGTAATCGTTTCAGGCAGGAGTATGGCAAAATTTGCTGATGAAGGGCATAGATGACGTCATGCATCCAGCTGCATTCAAACTTGCCGTTGTACTTCGTCACACACCATCTGAGCTTTCCCTCAAGCTGTTAACAGACTTACTTCCATCTCATCCCCAGTCTGTAAGAGTCGGATTATATTTTCATTTATTAAACCATTGTACTTCTTTAAGTTAAAATAGTAATATTTTTATATATATTTTATAAAAAATATACTATTTTCTTATATTTACAGACTAACTAGCCGTCGACAGTGCTTCTAAATTAAATAAAATCAAACATCCAATCTTACTTTCGCTTTTCAATATAAGTAGAAAACAAAAGAGCAGAAAATGGACCACCTGATGATAAGTCGTCAGCGCCGTCTAAGGACATTCGTGATACACCGATTACACCGATACATCACTGATGCGTTGCAATCCAAGACGGAGGCAGACAATCTGCTTTTTAACTGGCTCTCCGGCACCGGTAGTGCCAGTTGGTTAAAAACCCTAACACTGTGAATGAATGAATGAATTAAACTGGGTGATAACCAGAGATCGCGCGTCGCAATTGAATCATCTGTTTAGTAGGGCACACCAGGAGCTGCCGAAGTAGTTTGTGTTGAAGGATACGTTACGCTCCAAAATACTCCAAATTCAAATCATTTGATCATGTAGGTATTCTGTTAATATACATATGTATGTCACTTTTTGCTTCTACTACCGCACCGAAAAGGTGCTTGAACATTGAGGAGCCGAAACGGCGAAAGAAGCTCCTCCCAAAAAATAATTCATCCCCAAATGATTATATCTATATATATATATATATATATATAATATATATATATCTTCAACTAGAATTAGTCTACGCTGGTTTATAAAAACCATGAATGGGCTAATACAGCAACATAAATTCCATTACAAAAATATTAAGTATTTACTTTTGTTTCTCCCGCAGCAAGATCTAATAGCCTACATCATAGCTCTTCTAACGGACGATGAACCGTATTGTGGTAATTGCAAGAATGTCGACGTCGCCCAGGGCAGCCAGGTGGTCTCCAGCTTTAGCAATACCACGCCGGCACCTTTACGTGATGTTCAGCTGTTTGGCGACTGCGAGCTGGCAGTGATGGCCGCGTCGAGAGAAGAATATGACGCTCATGCGAAGCTAGTGAGAGCCGAATATTCACAGCTCTCCCATGATAATTATGTAGAATTAAGGATCAAGGTATGTCTTACATTTTGGTGTATATGTGGTATTATCTTCACATGGTATTTTGCTGTAGTTTATTTGTAATTGGATTGTAAAAAAGTGCTGTATGATAGGAGTAAGTAAAACAAAGCATTACAATTCTCAGGAGTAGCAATACATATGTATATGAAAGAGAAGTATAGATTTTGTTTACCGGTATAGATAGAGGAAACTTGTCTGAGGTTTGATTATAATAATAATAGTTTATTTGAACCAGAACTGGCAATAGATTGTTAGTCATTTTAGATTTTAGTTGTTGGTCAAATAAAATATATATAAATCTTAACCTATTTATTAACACTGGTAAGTGGGGTCTTCACCCCTCAGCACTGTCAATGCTTCACACTCTGCAACTTTAGCTAATTCTCATTAATATTGTTACTAGATCTCAAAAATTCAATATGACCATTGAACGCTAAACAAAATTTATTAGTCAGATTAAAAATAAAATTTTCTTGACATGTGAATTGCAATAACTTGAATAAATTTAAAATGCCCACAGGTTCTAGACCAATTGAGCCAAATCCCGAAGCTGTACAATACAATGGAATTCGAGTGTTTCGAAACAGCCGCACGTGAGAACATTCAATGGGAAATCAACACCCTGAAAGAACACCTGATGTCGGGGAGGCAAGACTAGGGGTGTAACCAATGGGGGTCAGATTTAGGAGTCCTGAACTAGCTTTGTTTATCATTGCCATGGTATTTTAAGTTCTCGAAACCGGTATTTAAATGTCTCATGTTTGTTGGTCGTCACTTCATTGGCAGTAATTGCAATGCGTACCTGTTTTATAAAAAAAAAGGGTAAATTTATATAATTTGGATAACTCCCTTTAGGAAGAATAGAGAAAGAGAAAAGCGATGGTCAAAACATTATTCTGAATGTAAAGTGAAATATTACCATATTCTGGAATTACTTTTCCACATTTAAATCTAATGGTAATGTTAAATAAATGTTGAGTAAAATGATCTTCTATCAAATCTCATCCCCATTGTAGCTCACGGTGAACATTGACATTATTAGGTTAAGTGTGAAGAAACTCCAGTGAGAATCCCCGGCATAGCTGTGAAAACTCGGAATTTATGCAATTTTACGAATTTGCAAATGTTACTAGAGTTATATATGTAGCTATAACTACATTATTGAAGTGAGTTTGTTTAACTTTGGTCTTCATTATAACGATATATTAAAAATCAAACAGTAGGTAGTATGCTAGAAAGGTGACTGCAGTAACAATAAAATAGTCATGACACCAAAAGTATTATAACGAGTTAACTATTGAAAAAGTGAAAGTGAAAGTTTCAACGTATATTAAATATATAAATAAAATTATTTTTAAATCCATATAACTTATGATAATGTTTGCATAAAAGTGTATTTGAATTCAGTTAAATTTAGACTAATGTTTATGTCGAGATGTAAGTTTGTAATGGGTTATAATATAAGCGCTACAAGCGCAACGTAATGCGGCGAAACCTTTATGACCTAGCTAGTAACCTTTTAGTAATAAGTTATTATGCCTTATACAATAAAGCTAACTGAAATTACTGATTCAGATTGTCATTGTTATTGTTATAGTCTCAATACATAATATATAAAATGACATAGAAAGAACATAGATAATCCAGAATTTACATTGTCTATATCATAACAATTTTTAAATTGATATTTAAATGTTGATTTAATTCTAATAACATTGATTCTAATCGACTCGAGTTTTTGTTAAGATCGATTATTTTGTTAATTTGATCAAACTTTTATAACGTTATGTTATTTAGTGTGAAGTAAAATTATATTTTATGTTAGCAAGATTTTATTTATTGAATTTTTATAGTTAACACTATTGACTTTTATGAATACATTTTATTTTGCATTTAAAAATAGTTTTTATGTTGTAGCAACGATAGTTCGCGTGAATTTCGATCTGCTTGCGTTTAGTTTATGTCGACTAGTATTTTAATGTGGAATTAAAATATATCGTAAAGATAGGCTTAGTGGGCTTCAAAATTAAAGTGCAACGAATATTCATACTAGCACTATAAAGAAAGCACGAATTTTGTGAGCTTGTATATATGCGGAAAGTAATCTCTTGAACCACACCCATTTGAAAAATTCTTTTACCAATTGAAAGTTACATTAATATATATATTAAGTATAAGTGTATCATAATTATTTGTTCAATCCGAACGAAATCACGACGGGCCGCTCGTTATATGTATATAAATGTTAAACATTATCTTTACTGGTGGAAGTCTAGAACGTATATTTTTAATGATTGTTGCAATGAAGTCCAAATGGCATTTGATCGTTGTCTGACATGACAATGGCACATAATATAAGTTAGGTTTTTTTGAAGTGCTGTACCTGAATTTAAATAAAATTATTAAAATAAAAATATACTTGAAGTATAAAAATTATACATCATATTATATTGTAATTCAAATAAGATTGAATATCTTGCATCACAATCAAAATTTTATTATAATATTGTCCATTAATACAGATGCTTCTCAATGTATGTTTATTTTATTGTTTTTCTCAGTCTGTGTGCTAATGGAAAATGTCATACACCTTCGTGATGTTGGTATAAGGACAATTTAATAAATAAATATGTTTATTTTACATACACAAAAGCGTTATGTTATTAGTACTTTATTTACAATTAAAATTTGTTGGTCTACCAGTTCTCAACTGATTTCAGAAAGATTATTAATTCTGAATTTTTAAACGAAAATATTTTGATTTTATTACAACGGAGCGTAATAATGTTTCATGCTCATTATCACATTTATTTCAATAAAATCAGCTGCAATAGTGCAATTATTATAGCAGTAGTGAGTATAGTGTACACAGCGGGTTATTATGAGACTATTATAATGAAATTGATCCAATTACATACAACATGTAGGAGAATTATATAAATTGTAAACATTGTATACCAAGCTTACGTTACACAATACTGTTATTCGTCAACATGATTGTAGCAAAAGAAAAAAATTGCAACTTATTCATTTTACACGACAGACCTGATGGTAAGTGGTCACCGTTGCCTATGAAGACATGGAAAACCAGGGAAATAGCAAGTGCGTTGCTGGCTTTGAAGGATTCGTCTAACACTCTTTTTGAAGAACCCCAAATCATAACGTGGAGGAAACACCTCAGAAGACGACGAAAGCGGCCGGTGGGCGGTTGTCGCGCGTTATGAACATTACATATAAGACATTATTTTTAAACGATCAGTTATACGTATTATTTTGTTACGTGTTTGTGCAGAAACTAAGAAATTTAAACTAGCGGTAGTATAATCTTTGGCCGTATTGGGGTGGCCTAGAATACTCCCCCAATCCCATGTTGGCAGAACAGGATGTCATAAGAGGCGACAGAAGCCAGCCTGCTTAGTGATAGGGCTACGCGTAAAGATTATATTATCAATATTATTATTGAGTCGTTAATATTATTATTAGTAGTATTATATTTTCGTGAAGCCTGCCTGGCTAGCTACCACCCTCCTGCTTGAGTCAGCCGCTAAACGACTCGTCGTGTTCCCCCTTGAGGCTTGAGAGCCAGTACTTTCTTTCGTACCTTCTCATTTCCTGGCTGACAACGCATCAGTGATACCTTTGGTCTCGTTGATGTCCATTGGCGACGATGACCACTTACCATCAGGTGGCTCGTCTGCTCGTTCGTCGGCTATTACCATAAAAAAAAAAAAATATATATATATTATTTTGTGACAATGCCACTTAATTTGTGACATGAAGTATTCAAAAAGCAATTTAACAAGTTAATTAGAATTATCAATAAAATTAACAACAAATTGTTTTGAGTACACGTTTGCACTTAGTGTTGATTAGTAACTATAGCGTGTCGATTAGTAATACTATTTAATTTCGTCTCTGCTTGCCAAATTTTTAGTTGTCTATAATTTATATGTACTCTGTGGTAACTGGCCAAGTAAGTGATGCGAATTTAAAACATGGCGTTTTTATTTTCTGTCAAATGTATTGTCATTAAAAGATTTCAATAACGTTTGTTAGCTTGCATAAAATAATCTTGTTAACATAAAATATCAAAGTTCTATGCCTAATAAGTGTGTTGAAGATTGAAAGTACATTTAGCTGAGTTCGCTTGCAGGTAAACAATGAAGAGAAAGGTCATTGATCGTCGCTTAGGGCTCCCGGGAGGCAAGGCAAATGGCGTCGCAGGGTTTGTGAGTAAGCTTGTTGCAATATACGGGATGATGTTCGCAGGCGTGTGTGATGTCTTGGCGCGAGCGGAACGAGAGGTCTCGATGGAACGACGGACAACACGGCCGCGGTCGTTCGCCAGTGTGGGAGCCGCGTCGCAGCGCCAGCGTCGAGAGGCGCTCGCCAGGCAGAGATCGTCATCGCGACCGTCGGGAACGCCACGACCGATACGACCGCGAAGAACGCGATAGGGATCGCCGCGAACGCGACGTGCGCGACCGTAACGATCGCGATTTTGACCGCCGCCGCGACCGCTTCGATCGGTCGCGCGATCGCGAACGTGAACGCGAACGCGATCGACCCCGCGAACGGCGTCGCTCGACGCCCCGCCGATTAGATGATAAGGATATCCCATCCGCGCCGTCGCCACCGAGTATCAGTGGGGAAGCCGATAGAGTACCCAAATCTGCAGTCAGCAGCAGATCCAATAGTAGAGATGAAGATGTCCCTAATTACGATACAAAATTTGAATCTAGGGACACCGAGGATCCGCCAATCGGCACTCCGGGTGATTGGTTCTGTAAATGTGGTTCATACAATTTTAAGAGGAGACAGATCTGTTACAGGCGTAACTGTAACGGTAAAAGATCAGAAGGTACGATATATGCTGGTGAACCTGACAGGGGGATGATTTCAGAAAGTAATGCTGGCATAACAAAGCGGTTGCTGTTCAGAAGGCTAGATGCGCTCACTACCGAAGAAAACATTCTGGAGGCTATAAAAGAAAGATGCTCAAAATCAGTTTTAGACTCAATAGCAGGTATTACGATAGGTCGGGAAACATTGACAGGAGCATCAAAATGCCTGGCATATATTAATTTTAACTCTATTGCGGATTCAACAGCTGCACATACGGAGCTGTCGACATTACAACCACCACTTAATATTGATGGTAGAGAAGTATTGATTTCATTCTATAATGAACCTCAAAAAGTACAAAAGCCTGTTCAGTCAGCTCAAACAGATTATAACACTTACTATGCTCAAATGGCTACTTTCACAGCCTCAGCACAAGCTTTGTCAGAGGCAGATAGAGTAAATGCTGCAGCTGCAGTGGCTCAGTCTGCTATTACAGCTGCCCAAGCTCGGCAAAATTCATGGACACCAACAACAGCACCAGTCTTTACTCCCGTCACTGCTCAACCAACTCCAAGTGTAGCGATACCAACAGGTGATGGAACAACTACATATTCAGCACCAGATGTCAGAACATTTTTATATGATGAGACTTCTGGCTATTATTATGATCCAGCAACTGGTCTCTATTATGATGGTAACACACAATATTTCTACAATAGCCAGATCAGCCAGTATATGTACTGGGATGCCTCTAAATCAACTTACATAGCTGCAGTTCAAAACCAGAATGGGACTCAAAGTACCCAGGTTACAGTACAAAATGCCACTTGTGAGATTAAGGAGCCTGAGGAAAAGAGAAAGAAAGATAAGGAGGATAAAGTGAAAGTAGCAAAAAAGATAGCCAAGGATATGGAAAGATGGGCTCGGACATTAAATCAGAAAAAAGAGAATGCTAAAAGTAATATTGTTATGGAGCAAGTATTAGACACTGGAGCCAGTAAGGGTTCTGCCGATATTGGCTTCTCTGTTCTTGGAGCGGGGCCTTCATTGTCTCATGTCAGGGAATTATCTCCACCTCCTTCAACAGAAGAGTTTTTGATCAAAAAAGGTGAACCAGCAGTTATTGATAATGATGAAGGTATTATTGACTGGGCTAAATTGACTTGCATTTTATGTAAGCGACGTTTCCCTTCAGTGGAAATTCTAACAAAACATAAAACCATGTCAGATTTACACAAACAAAATCTAGCAGAATTTAGAAAGAAAAATGATTTGTTACCACAGACCAATGGGTATAGAGATAGGGCAGCTGAGAGGCGATTAAAATTTGGAGAAGATGAGACACCTATTGTAAGAAAGCGCTTTGAGCCTGTCGAGTCAATGAGTCAAATTCAATCACAGCCAGCACCGTCAGTTGTAGATACCATTGGTGGGAAAATGTTACAAAAAATGGGATGGTCAGAAGGTAGAGGTCTTGGCAAGGAGGAGCAAGGGAGAATAGCTCCTATAGAGGCCGAGCAGAGGCCGAGTTTGGCCGGGTTGGGTCAGAAAAGAGGCATTTACACACCCACACCTGGGTTAACATACAGAGATACTGTAAAGAAACTTATGATTGCCAGGTATAAGGAAGTCATAGGGCAAGAGGAAAGCAAATAGGTGGGTTTTATTTTGATTTTTACATGACTAATCATTCTATTTCAGATTGGACTATTGAGGTCAGTAAAATATGTCTATACATATGTCTCAAGAGTGCAATATTTTATTAAGACTGGCAATGTCTTCATGCTTTCAAGCAACTGCTTCAAACAATTTTTTTTGTACCAAATCTAAAAATATATCAAATCCATTTAATTTATGCTTACAGGATGTTACATTTGAATTAATCAGCCATGATTTCATATACAACACTAAAAATATACATTTACATATTTACCAAACAACTAAGTTTGATGGCTGTAAGGATTTCTTAAAATTTCAAATAACTAATGACTATAATTGTAAAAACTTGTTGTTTTGTTGTTTCATGATGCAGTGAAAATTCAGTGAGCAGTGTTATATGTGACATTCGTATATGTGTACATCTAGACTGCTGTGGTGAGAGGTTTAAATTTGTTACATCTTCATGAATTACTTCAGCAATAAAAAAAATTTAGAAAAATGTGCTCAACCATCCTATTGTGTCTATGCATCAACACTAGTGCTTTTTGGGCATTATCATACTAATAATGCCACTTTGAAGACCTGATGGTTAAGTGATTTATGATACTATTTCAGTGTATCATGCGACCAATATTCAAGGTAATGGGGCCATATGATGTTTAGATCAATGTCTAATGTTTTGATTCTGGTTTCACTACAATAGATTCGGTGGTGCAAGCTTCCTACTGGTCCAATACAGACGTATCGGTCTTTGACATGGTAAGTTTTAATGTCTGATTAGAATTCTTAACTAACATGTTTTTCTTACAGCTTACTACAGGTAAATATTAGGCTGATGGCAGTCAAGAAACTAAAAGTCCATCTTGATTAAATAATAGCTTTTATTTAAACATGTCTTAAGTTAATATGACATTTTTACTAGATTTTACAAGTAGTTTATTTTTGAGCTGGCAAATTAAATTTTAAGTATTTCTATTTGTTGCATAAAAACAGGTTAAGTAAAATAAATTAGAGACCGTATGTGTTAAATTATACGTATTTTATAATATTTGGTATACTAGAGTTGACAAATCATGTCAAATCCAACGACAAAAATACTTAGGTGAGTGAAGATAACAAAAATTAACGTTTTCATAAATTTCCTTTGATATACATATAATAATATTCAAGCTGAGCAAATATCACTTGTTCATTATATACATTTGGAAATTAGCTTTTGAAATCATGATAATATCATGGTGTGAAAAATTTATGTGGTTTATGGCAGGTATTACATAGATGAATGAGAATAAATCCCATGCAGCTTTTGTTCTCTTGAATCATAAAGGATTAAATTTAATTAGGTTTGATATTCAACATTTTCAGTTTTGAAAATATGTTAGCACATTTTCAGCAGAGAGACATGTCAGAATTATAACTTAAATATTATTAGTGAATTTGTATTTTAACCAGTGAATTTAGTATTTACTTATTTTTTTTATTTTTCGTTATGCAACGGTTACTGGCATAATTGCCACATCAAAATGTTGTGATTTGTTTTATATCCCTAAAATAGGTTTTATTTAGGAATGAGATGTACAAATAAAAAATTGAGAAATTCCTCGGTGAAGAGACGTACGTGGACCAATTTAAGTAAAGACTGCTACAATCCAGCTGTGATTCTACTGTGATATTTAGTGTCTGTGATCTGAGTGTCTGAAGAAACGGCGAAAGTTTTGTCTATGGCTGTACTGATGAGTTTGACCATTTGCGTTACAGAGACGACGTCGGGGGGCGGACTTCGTGCCAAACAAAATTAAAATGTTACAATAGCCCTGTTGCATATTCATAGCACATAGTGTTTTGTTATGTTAGTGTATATCGGGGCATGGATTTTGAGTGAGCGCGCATGCATACTGAAACGAACGCTCGGGTTATCTGAAACGACGTCCTCAGGGCCATTTGTCGTGGGACATTAGTGGGTTTACTGTTCTCCGATGTATTTATTTAAACATATTTTACTGAGGAGAGACGTAAAAGACTTTTCTGCTTTTAAAATTAACAGAAAATGTAGATGTAAATTTTATTTAGTAGGACGTAAAATATAATTAGTAATCTTTTATGTTCAAAGCTTAATGTGGATGAAGAGCTTAGACCATCTGTTTTGTTCTTACTCAAGATTCGTGCTCGTAATAATTTGGCAACAGTAGGTGTACTGAGCACTCGAGACATAATTCTATTCATAGACTGTGAGCTCAAAATGTAATATTTAAATATAATTATTGATACCCATATAATATAAGCAACATTTCATTAAGTATATATCTGTTAACAATATATATATCTCTGGTCGTCATTTAGCGTTTATATTTTTATTATATTTATTTATCAGTGTTCGAATTAAGTCTCTGGTGATAGTTTGAAATCGGTAACGTCGCACGGCGTCGCGTCGGTTGTATTGTTGTTTTAAACATTAAATATATTTTAAGTTGTTGTGTACATACCTTATTCCATAGATAATTTAGTGCCTTATAACTTTGTTTCCTGTAAATTATTCAAGTAATTGTAATTAATTCGATATTTTTTCTTATCTAAATTAACAAATTTGATAGTGCATTAAGAAGCATATACATAATACATTGCGTTATTTGTTTGTATTAAAATGTTTAATAATTTCATGAGAATCTACAGTGATTTCTAAATGTTGGTTGGGCTTTTCGGATGAACTAAATTTTGTCGGTTTTGTTTGAACTTTATAAAGTCGATTTATTTCCCATTACTAAAATGGATTTTATAATATTTCATAGAATCTAGTCCTTAGAATCCCCTGATGTTTTGATTTGGTCAAATAAGATAGTCGCATAGAGTAGATTTTAAAACGTCTACTCTAGAAAACTATTAAGTAATAATTATTTCAACAGTAGTTTCACTCTTGTGTACAATCTATAAAAAGTTCCAGTGTGATATGTGTAATTAAAAAAAGAGAATAAATCAATCGGTAAGTTCCCACCGATATTTATTGATGAAACAAAGGTACTTTGTCCATTAGTAGTAATCAATAAAAATACCTAAATTCTTGTGTATTTCAATAATTGGTTAACTGTTGGAATCATTTTACATAGAGTGAATATTTGGCGCAAAGATAAGCATAATGTGTAAGAATGTAATTAGTGTTTTTGATATAAATTCATCCCGGTTGAGATAATTGAGTGACTAGGTCATATTGTAGTTATTCCTGTCACATACCAACGTTGGTGTCGCGAACTATACATTGCTTATAATAGATCGTCCCTCTACACGTACGTACATAAAACGCAAAATTGCTGTTTTATTTATGTAAAATGTACACAATGACAGAAAATCATTAGTTAATGTGACACCCGTGGGAGTAACTTTTTGTAACATTAAGACTTAGTTTATGCCTTGTAAATGTTGCGTATAATAATATGGTGTATTCTATAGCTGTAACTTTATACTAAAAGCTAAAATACAATATTATTTACAGTTCTGTTGTTTTAATTTTAACTCTTGCGAGTTAAGTATGAACTAGTATGAAGGTAGTAGTGTTATTCTGAGCTGTATTGGCACTTCTAATTGATATCATATATTCAATGCAATTTTTTTTAATGTACTGTTTCTCAGATTTGGTCTGATCTTTCAAAAAATATATGATTCAAATTGTTATTGAGGTTGTAAAAGTAGTAGATTGCTACTTTTCTGTGATCACTTAGGTATATTAGTTATTCTGTTTGACGAGAACCGAATCATTAAACTTTTAATGGGAAGAAAGAATTATTTTTTAATAAAAATTTTACAATATTTCTTATACACGTACTTGCAACACTACCGTATATGTAATGTAATGTGGATAACTAAAGCTCATATTCACGCAACACCCGGTTGTGATAAATTTCTTATTTCATTGAAAGATCCATGATATTAAAAAAAATACACAAAACCAGACGGGCAACTGTTTATGACAATTAAAATTGTATACCGATTTTAATTAATTTATTATATATCGATAGATATAATATTATTTATTTTAATTATGCACGTTATTTTTATTTTGTTTCTAGTACCATGTCACTACCCATATCGTCCCACTGTTGGGCTTGCGACTCCTCTCACAATTAAACGGGTTAAGGCCATAGTCCGCCACGCTGGCCATGTGCGGGTTGGCAGACTTCACATACCTTTGCATATATGGCGAACTCTCAGGTGTGCAGGGTTCCTCGCGATGTTTTTTTCAACAAAGCGAGTGACAATAAATTAGTTACACATACGTAATAAAAAAAATTAAAGGTGCGTGCAAGATTTGATCTCGCGTATCCCGTGCAGGAGAACGATGTTCAAACCGCGAGGCTATCACTGATTTGTTTGTTAGTACCATGTACCTACCAGAACATGTATATTTATTTTGTTACTGGTAACCGACACTACTATCATTGTTAGGGAGAAGCCGCGTAAAATGTAACATATTTGATATCCCATATTTACGGACAATATATAACAATATTATTATTTGAACGGATCCTTTGTCGAGAATTATATTTCAAACTGATATATTTAATAAACCGTAAGACATACAACTATGGAACTTGGGACACATATTTATGAAACTCTCT
>DWPT01002685.1:0-15727 GCA_018251895.1 Agathymus mariae mariae | reverse complement strand
TACACCCACGGTAAACAAGTAAAATATCTTCATTCTTCAACTTCTCTCAGAACGTTCATATCATAATTTATCATTTCATAAACAAAACAGGAAAGAGCACTTTAAACGGTGACCAATAAATCTGAATAAACCTTTCTGAAAACGTTTTCCAGAACAAATCATTTTACATTAGGAAATTGAGAACTTTCATTAGTGAAAATCTACTGTTAAATATTAGCGTTGCAATCTAGCGGTGCATAGAGAAATTCCTTTCAACGCGAAGCATCTTGTTAAAATATTGAAGAGTTGGTTGCTGTTCTAGTAACAGAGATCTGTTGGAAGCGAAATGTTTTTAATATTGTGTTGTCAAAAACAAAGTTTTTTTTAATTTATTGATGCTGTTTCGAAGTTAATGGACAGTCTAAAGGAAAAGAAAGGAAGATAGGGGATATGTGTGAATACTTTTCTTAAGTTTTAACTAAGAGGAGTGAGTGAGAGAATTCGCTATCAACTTAACTTACATATCTAACTCGTCAAAAGTCAAAACACCGTCAGCGCTCTGCAAATTGTTTCTAAAATTGCTTCACAAAATGAAATTGACACAGTTAAATACGAAAGTGGCCATTATACTACAGTGTATGTAAAAATCTATTTCGTATATATTTTATTATTTTGTCGGATGCATTCATAAATACAGTTGCTAAATGGAACGCGGCACGTGACCCGAGTGATGTCAGCACCGTTGTATGACTCAACACTCGACGACTCGTTCTTTAGTAGAGTATATTAGTGCTTCATAGGAACATACTATATAAACGTGTCTCTCAATTTATAACATACTGTAGATACCAATCTATTTCTGTATTCATTTTTGTACTTTTTGGTAGCTTTTTAGTGTTATCAATAAATAATTTTTGGAAAAAATATTTCTGAAACACTAAAAATCCCGTATATAAAATAGGCAAGAATATAACAATTCAGTACATTTTATTCCTCTCATTTTTCAAGTGTTTTTTTTTAGAAATTGACGAAGTTTATTCTGATCAATAAATAAGTCAGTAATCACAACGTTATGTGATGATTATCGGCAAAGTTCAACCACAAGAGGAGTAAGGAGTAGATGCGTAATGATTGAATGATAATTCGTCTGTGAATACGATTCGTGCATCTGTTTTCGATATATTGGCTTATAATACACGTATCACGACATATCATAAAGAATATAATTCAAATTATGTACATTATTTATTTATTTATTAACTTAAATGGTCCCGTGTAAATGAACATAATTCGAGAAAATCATACAATGAAGGTATTAGTCGTTCCAAGGTCCCGTCAACAGTGAGACCATGCTAATAAAATAGGAACTACTTGTCATGACTGAAAGCAGCCGAGATGCAGCTTATTGCGTCGCTTTGAACTTATCAAATTAGGCAATATTATTTTCTCGAGCAATTTCGTACGACGCCGAGAACCGGCAAGATAATGAAAAGTTGTATAATGAGTTTTGTTGGTTATTGTAATATGATGCAATAGGTACTTTGTATTTTTTCGCCAGCGTATTTATGTTTAATTTTTTGTTTTTTCAACTTACTTGGAAATGAAAAAAATTGAGTTTGTAATCAGCGGTGTAGCGTATGCACCTATTCTATAAAGATAATACATTGTCTTGTGTATACCAGTAGAGAAGGTAGTTGTCTACTACTAAGGTGGTGGGGATATTGGCCAGTGATGAATCATACCATTAAAAAAAATCTTGTAACGGACATGGTACAAATTGGACGTATCACACCGCCCGTAACTTTGTACGGTAATGAGCCCAGATGCTGGTTGCCCGATTTGTCCTTAACCAGCACCGCGTGTTTGACGCCTTTGTTGGTTTATTGTTCATTGTAATTACCGTCGCGGACAATAACTATCAAATGACAATTATATAAAAAATAATAGTTTAGTATGTCGAATTTTCTGACATCGTTTGATATAAGTATCATATAGAAATATCTGACCCTATGAAAACATTCAAATGAAATGAAATCTATTTGATTGATTTTTTCAAATATTTTTTGAAAGGCAAACTACACCATCCTTTCAATAAATCCCTACAGTGAGTGATCTCAAAAAAAAAACCAAACCATTGGATTGTATGTAGTTATTTATAAGAATCTTATTTGCTACTTGGCTTCGATTGACTAAAGTCGACTTCAATCGATACTATCAATTGATTTTGTGCCAAAAAAAAATGTTCAAATAACTAAACAACCTATTCTTATACTTTTTAAGTTCAAAAAAAGTCGCTTCGTACGTCGAGATAAATGTTAAAATGAATCTTATTTGCTTGATAATAGATTCAAAAATACAAACTAAAAAACTACAAAAATACAAAAGCAGTATCCGTTGCATTCGTGTTGTTAAATGCTGATCAATGTATTAGACACATTATCAAAAGTCTAGTTAATATATTATATTAAATGGATTTCTATGTCTTATTATATTCTATGTCTTTGAGAAACTTACAATGCATAATTAGAACGGGCAGTAATCTCGCCACCGGCGATTTTATTCACGTACATTGATGAAATATAAATACCAGCTATAAGTTCAGTCACTTAAATAAGCCGACAGATCAATTACTGATTTTGCATACACGACAAAGCTTCGTGCTGACTTTAGCAAACATTATAACAAGATTGCCAATTAATGTCAAAGCGTCAACGTCAGGACTAAACAGGAGTCAACCGCTGAGCAAAGAGCTCGTACGATCAATTCCATTGTTACAGTTCGGAAACTTGGAATGGTCCAACTCATTAATTCGATTGTAGCGTTTCCATTGGGGTACTCTTGGAAGATGTTCCAAGAGTTCGAATGGAAACGCTGAAAAGTGATGACTTTTCAAAAATTCTGGATTTAGAACACACTGAAATTAGACACATACTTCATTTATATTTATTATTATTGTGTAATTAATAATTCATACATGATCATTCAAAATTTTGTCTTTTTGCCTTGATTAGTCATCATTAGGTGTACTGATATTTTATATAATCTATCATCTGCGCAATGACGCGATCTCAATACATACAGATTTTTATTAAGCCTAGCCAAGCCGTTCTTGAGTTACAACGAGACATACAAACAGACAGACAAAAAAATTCAAAATGGTCAAATTGATACCAGTGAGTCATAAAACGAATTCTTACCAAGAAATTTGACAAAAAATAGAAAGTACAGAGGGAGAAGCACTGCAGATTTATATATAGTAGTTAAGATTATCATACAAAAGATGGTTGGCTAGGATTTAAGCTCACATTCACTTAATTTGTCCCTGTCTTACCTCGGGAAATTTCCCGTCGATGCTCAACACATGACGGAATACGAAGTTTCGATTTGACGTTGCTTCGGAAAAAACATACTTTGGGTATACTTCGATTATACTTGTAATCTAGCAAACTGCGGCCGCTTCGCTTCGGGTAAACTACGCCTTACGCTAAGAAATATTACTCGCAATAATTTTATTTAATTTATAACTTTTTCATTTATTGACGGAACGCAATAAAACAAACTTTAAGTATTAAGTGATGTTTACTGCAATACATTAGTAAAAACCAGATCGAAATCGGTAAGGCTGCTTCTGAGATTATCGCGAACAAACGCATCGATAAACATTGTAACAACCATTGTTTTTTGTTCCATTGCGTTAATAAAGGCCCCTAATAATGATTTCTCTCATATATCATTAATGTACAGAAAGCGATCAATTAGAATTTTAGCATGTACCTACCTATAGATATAACGAAATAACAATTTTAACCTGGCTAATATTGATTACGAATATTGATACTTCATTTGCGTCGTCAGTGACCTAGAAGTCGGTCTTTCATTATAACAGTCCCTTCAACTCTCCAACTAATTAAGACGTGACCTACTCCTGAACTTAGATGACAATGTTTCTCGATGTAATATGCCCAGCTCGTGTATCGACTATACTTTATATTGTTAGCTGAGGATCTTTTCGGTCGTTGTGACGAACTTGAACTACGTTCTACACGATAACTAGTGTCAGGTGTGCAACTGCTGTTAGAGTTCTATAACAATAATTATCGTCCGTGTGAAAGGGGACAGAAATACACACCACTTAAGGTGTACTCATGTCATAAAAATTACGAAAAGAATATTGTATCGGTGATAGCACTGTGAGGTGACACAATTGAACGGGAGCATCGATGAGGGACTCTTGTATTGTTAACTTAAAAATAAAAAAACATTCATACATTCACACCCCCGCACTAGGATTCCTACATTGTGCGTTTCTCATGACACCTCTCATGTTGATGTGAATATCTTATGTGCCCAAACACATACGATTAGACGTCACAAACACCCATGACTCGAGAACAAACATTTGTCAACGGGTAATATGTGATGTGTGACCATGATTCCAGCCCCGGCTGGAAGTCAATTCTAATCGTCCTCGAGCTCACCGGGTAGGGTCACTATCAAATGGGTAACAGGATCATCAAATCTTCTCTTAAATTGCATTAACTCGGTTGCCAAGTATTCACTAAACTTCTATAGACGAATATTCTAGAAGCGACTCTACTTTTAAGCTTATATGCCCTCATGAAGCTTCCATAGAAATTCTCTAAGGAACTTGAAATGGAGTACTTCGAGCGAGTTTCTATCAAACCCGTACGTTGCCGGAATATATAATTATGCTGAATTCTTATTGATCTCACACAAATAGAGCCGTCATATTATTTGATTTAAATTACGCAATTATAAGAACCCGTGTGCTGCGTGTACACAAATGACAATCACCCACGACTTGCGAACAAACAATTTGTTACCGAATTATAATTAAAATCGTTTAAAATGTACATCGATCTCCAAAAACAAACAAGAAGACATCAACACCGCTCCGCGCGAGTGGTTTACCTCATAACTAAGGCAAACCACGCACAACGTGGAGTTAAGCATCATTTTATCGCTTCCATTACGATTCATTCATTCATTATCGCATCAGACTCATTTCCGTAGCAATGGCGGCTGATTGTGAGCGCCGTAGTTATGTTAACCAGCCGTTTTGTTAACGTTAATCGTTAGGGCGCGCAAACGTACGACTTTCACGCGATTTTACGATAATGGTGCTTTTATTTTTTGTAATCGATGTTTTACTTCTAGGATTGAGCACTTGAAGATATTCGCGTACGATATTACTACACGTAATATTACTTGCTTTGCACAGATTGTATGTGGATAACGGTAATGAATATAATTTTAGATCATGAAAAATATGATTGCATCAACTGCAGACAGGCTATCTAATGGAAATCAGATACCACCTCTAATTGTCTTATTGTTACCATCAAAAATATCACTGATACGTTGCCAGTACATGCTAAAGTCATCACTCCTGACTCTTAAAAAAGGTACTGTTATGCTAAGCTAGCACAGTAGCTAAATATACCTACCATAACGTACGCGTAAGTTTTTTAGTACGAGTTATACTGAATGGAAAAGAGCCCAGCGACCTCTAATAGACGGGGTTGTTCGCTATTTCCTGGACCCTTGTTCAGCAGACTGTGCCGTGATAGATTAGTTTGTACTCAAGGATGGATGCCGGTTCGAGCCTGTTAACCCCCGTCGTAATTTACTTACATCAATCATAGAGAATAAAATTATTAGTTAAATCGCAATATCGCATGTTTGCGTCAATTGAAACGTATGGATGAAATCACCTTTAACTTAAGTTCTTTATTAAAATACAATTGAATTGTGTTAACTAATTGTTTTATCTGCCGATTGATTACCGCCCGATTGTCCGTCTGTCTGTTAAAATTCTTGTTTACCGGTGATAATTCTTCATCATATACTCATGAATTACATTTACACTGGCATGTTCCGGTGTTTATCAATAAATTTGGTTTCATTTAAGTACGATTAATCGTGTAATTATGATATTGAAGTAACTGCATTAATAACTTTTGTGTTTATTGTGACTGTAGTTTTACAAAATATTAATAGGGTGTTTTAATATCTCAAATTGTTTAAAATACTTAAAGCCTTGCAATTTAAAAAAAATATCATTTGCTTAAAGCGCTCAGAGTACGACGGGTCCTGTTGATCGTAAGAGATCGACTGAATTAAGTAACTGCAGGTGCGGTCGGTAGTTGGATGGGTGACCGCCAATGGCGAAGTTTCTTGAGGGTTGCCATGCTTGGGAGAGCACGATAAGATTGGTACCAGTAGGCATCGTTAGATGGCAATCGTCAAGTCCTATATTGTACGTTTATTAAAAGGGATCCAATCCGCACTTGAGCTACGTGGTGTACACTCTACACCCACTCGACCGCGAGGAAAAACCTGTACCCTCAGCGGGCCACTAATGAATTAAGCCATCACCAATCGCTGCACCGTGAATGAATTAATTATTTTTACAAATAGCAATAATTATATTCATCTATAGCTATTTTAAAACAACATAATAATAAGCTTTAACTATAACTTATTTCACAAATCTGACATTACTTGACAGCAGTCAAATGTCAACTGTCAACAGTTTCACCCGCCGTCGCAATCGTAGTGAACGATTCATATTATTAAGTAGAAATATCGGTATAAAAAAAAAAAAAAAACAAGTAACCCGCGCTTGCTTCGCTGAGGAAAATTCTGCGAAAACAGATCGATTTCTTTGGATAAAAATAACACAATTATTCAATAAAAATGCAGGCTTCTATATGAATAACAAAATCGACGTATGTTAAGTTTTCTGAAAAAATCTTTCTAAAAAAAGCTTCGATTCGATCCTGATACAATTTTATAATTAGCACTATGCAAGTAGTATAATTGAAGTATGATTGTCTTACTTAAAATTATAATATTTAATGACAATTATGTTTAATATCATATAATTTTGGAAATATCATTTGTCATATGTATATTTATACTAGACAGGCACATTTTGAATAGCTTGACTAAAGCGCCCTCTATGAGACCTTATCTTAAAACAGGTGTGTGAATATGCCATCGAATATGGCTACAAACACCGCTGTTTATTTAAATATATAAATATTAGGTTAAAACTTATATATATAAATAAAAAAACAAATGCCTTAAAATGTCTTACGGTTTTTTATACCGATTTGTTTGATTGAACGTGGTGGGTTTATTATTAAAATTTGAAGAATACCGACTGTTTCCGAGAAAGTAATTGAAGTACCCAGCAGTATACGGCACGCGCTAACTGGGCCACCGATAGTGAAAGGTTGCGCAACCAGCCGGTCGTCAAGCCCGACCGCTATCTGGGTAACTAGTTCGATTCCAGTGGTACGTGTCGGTAGGTACAGTCGGCATCAAATGTAAATTAAACAAATTTCATTCGTTAGTACAGTGAAAGGTTTCTTTAATCCTGGCTATTACCCTCTTAGATCCAACATTGAAATGCTTTTACTTTCACAGTTGGAGTGTCGGTAATGCCGTAATAAACGCGTCAATCGCTTCCATCAGTGCCGATAAGTCGATGCCTTGCTATGACTAAATTTCACACAACGTATATGTTGATTTAAAAAAAATCTACAGGCTTACTTTCGCCGTTTCTTCTCCCTAATATTCAGTGGACTTTTTCGAAATAGTAGTTGCGCAATAGTATGTGGGTTATGGAAATATATACTATGAGCAATAACCAATCAAGTTAGTAAGGTACAAGATAACACATACACTGACATCGCCCGGAATTGAAGTTTAATATGACATTTTCTCAATTTTGTTGATTGCACCAGCACGGCAATGTTGACTTGTTCTTGAAAATCATGAGATTTAGCACGTCTTGAACACGCCAATAGAAGTAGGCAGAACGTCTACCAGTTCAGCCGTCCAAGGCGATCGGAGTGAAATTTACTACAATCAGTCGTACAGCGCTCGTCCCATAACAGTTCCGTGGCAACTACGCCTTCCATTGAAAAACATTGTGTCAATCTTTGTGTATCTTTTACATCTACCCACCAATACCAAGTTTGAACAGTTGAACATATTTACAAAATACCGAAATAATTGAATGATTCAGATTTCGAATATGAATTTGAAATATATTGTTGGAATCCTGTAAATGCTACAAATTATAATCGTTGACTCGATAACACGTACACCCATCCCAACAAGTACACGTTAATAAAATTAATTACTGTAACGAATCAAGATAAAACGAGCAACGAAACAGGATGTCTGTGTGGAATAACGTACATCAATATTGACGTTATTATTTCGCGCGCGATTTGGATAGCATTTTGATGAACGCGGTAACGATCTGAGTCGTATGTGGCAGCAGTAGGAATTGGAGATTGATAGTATTACCACTATCTATGGACTTGGTAAGTGATGTTAAACAAAAATACTTTATGTCAGATGAATACAGTGACGAGTTAAGAAGATGAAGACGTTGTTCGACTTCGGTGACATGTACATAGAGGTATTATAGATAGAGTAGGGGAGGCATGCGGCTACCGTACGGTACCTAAGAACATAAGCTAGACGTGAAACTGACAGGCTTATCTGTCATTAAAGTTTGTCAACTGCGAACTGCCACGAGTTCCTCTTCGTCGCCGCAGTCTCGCTGTGACTGCGATCAAATTCGCTGGGTAAAAATCGATGTTACATTTTTTTTTTATATTACAATACTACAAAAAGAGCAAAATATTATGACAATAAAAATAAATTTATAGAATGGAAAGCTACGGTAGTGAAATAAGCGTTAAAGTACACTTACGCCATTGTTCCAGTTGAACCAACGAAAACATCTGAAATTTTAGAACAACGTTCTCGAACTGTAAGTAACAATGTTCTTTAGCTGAAAGGGTAAACATACATTTCCGGAGGTGGAAAACTCGCAGTGGCCATTAGCGATGCTGGCGGTTTTAGTCCACTAACACTTGCCGGTGTTTTAACTGACCGGTTTAATTAAATGGATATGGACGATGCACTGTTACAATAAGAAATTTTTACACAATTGTTACATTATGTATTATAGATGTCGTACTGTGTGGTAGATAACGGTGAAGACATGCTATTACGTCTATAAACCAATACATTCACAGCAACATACATTTAAAGTCATACACAGACGTGGTTAAATGGTATGAAAATTACTTATTGCGTGTTATGCAAAATGACTGCAGCCATTTATTTACAATCACGATACAACGAATGTGCGATACGATGTAGCGTGTTATTTTAATATCAAGTTATACCATATTCTATGTATCTTGAGGAACAGCTCAGACTGAAACATGATGATGTATGTTTTGCTTATCTGTACATTTTTCGGGAAAGTAGGTCCTTACGACTCACCAACACGCCACACTGAGGCTTAAGTGATATAAATAGTATATAGGTTGGATATAACTCAGACATCAAAGTGAAACACAGTGTCGATCTAATTTTTAAATATTTTATTTGCGACATTTTATATTTTAATTAAACAAATTCTTATTTATTCGGACGGATAGTATTGCTGGTATAATTGCCTTTTTGCCAGCGGATTATTGGTAATTCAAGCAGAGTGATGTTTCCACAAGAATTATACAATCTTAAACATTTATTACAAATGAAAAGTGTAACAGTTTTTAAGAGAGCGGCACTAATGTCTAGTACGGCTGAATCACGAGTGCGACCAGCCATAAGGCCTTCTCCTTAGCTAGGGTCCCTCGTAAAACTAGTCGCCGAGTGTTGAGTCATAGCAACGGTGCTGACTTCTTCCGTTTAGCAACCGTATTCATGACTGTCTTCGACATATTAATATCATATACTGCATGTATGAAAGATGACTCGGCAACGTTTTCAAATTATAATTAACTAAACGGGCAATCTTTAGGTAAAATAGTTTTTTTTTTTTAAATCCACTGGAAAACTCAATATTTTCATTATATTTCCATTAATGATATTTTCGTTTAAAATCTCAATTCTAAAGTGTGAACTTGAGTTCTTCCTATTCAATACTAGATAATCCCTTTTCGAAAAACCGACTGAATGGCTGACAGACAACACAGCTTAAACCATAAAAAAACTGATATAATAGTATAAAACAAATTGAATTCATAGAAAGAATATTTTTTTGAAATTTTAATGTACACATTAACGTAAAATTCAATGACTTTTTTTTTTTTTTAATTTTCGTCTTTCTGTCTGTGTGTTCACGTATCACACTAAAACCATTACACAGATAATACTCGGTATATTAAAAGCTTAAATAATAATAAAATAATGTTAATATGGACTTTCTATTAAAAGAGCTAAATATTTTTTTAATGCCTGTTTATATCTGTTATTGTTTTATTTAAAGAGCCGTCAAGGGATTACAATTAGAAAACCGCTTCCTAAAACATCGCGGGTGCTATTATTATACACAAGACGTAGTTTTTCTGAAACGAAGTGAGGGCGAGTTACTAATTATAAAATAAATATAATGACCATTTTTTTATATCTGCACATCTGATTTTTTAATTGTAAATTGCACAGGTGGGAAGATGATGGGGTCACTAGCTTATAATATTTTAATTTATACCCATATTTATTCTTTATTGCATGCCTTGTCAATCCTTAAGCACCAGGGTTACGTGAAGTTAGAGAGAACATATTACCAAAGTGTCGTGGCGGTGAGGTGCCAATGCCACAGATTAAATTATTTGACAAGTGTTATTTTAAGCAAAGAATGACATTTGACATACTGTGGAGTTTATGTATTTAAATCTCAACTGATAATGTAACTTGATTTAGAACTGGACAGTAATCCAATTCCAATCATTCAATATTTTAAAAGCAAACTATGTAAAAAAGTTGCCTTTTGAATTTGAAACTTGTGAAAATAGTTCATAATTAAAACTTATGGAAATATTAAATTACTTTATATTTTCATTGTATATAATTTTGTTATGTCATCTATTAAAACTTTTATTCATGATAACTTCTTCGTTTGTTTTTTCCTTTGAAGCAAATATTTTTAAATGCATAAAAATACTTTATTATACATGTCTATATTATGTACACGCAACATGTTTATTAGGATTACTAGAGAAGGGCTTATTGACTACACGGCTAATTATGAAAACCAATGAACAATAAAAATATTCAAACGTTGCCAATGTATAATAAAGTTAATAATAATAAAATGACAATAAAACTTATGACATTAATAAAAGTGAAGTTAGCACGCAAAATAGATGTCTCCTGCATCGGTATATGCAAGTGCACTTTCATCGCACTTACCGAGTGGAAGACCTCTTGCCACGCAAGGTAGCTACTAAGATTTGTCACTTAGAAACAAGTGTAATTAGTATTATGAGCCAGGAAGTAACTACGAGGTTGCGTTAGTTCTTCAAGAACTGTTAGGGGAAACTTTTACATCAAATTAAACATTCAAACTACATCTTACTACAGGAGAAATTGTTTATTTCCGAGATATATGTGAGACATACATTTAGCGTCTTTTTATATTCACAGTTTTTTAAACGCCTATTGACGTCCATATACTCCCCGAAGTCCTGAAGTATTAAGACAAACAAAACTAATCTGTAATATCCCAATCCTTCTATAATCTTCCTACAGCCTATCATGAAGGCAATAAGTGAAAAATACACTGGGCCATGACTACTACTCCGAATATTATAAGAGGAGGGTGGATTCTAGCAATGGGATATCTAGAGTTGTGAAAATGGTAGAGACTAAACTCAGTAAAAGACATAGTATCATTATATAACTCTTGCAAATAAAAAATCCAATTGTTATTAATAGCGCGTCATCAATATTCGCAAATCCCTCAAATCCGGATATCGATCACGCAATATGTAATCCCATTCATTGCGTTTACAGACCGTATATCTATGTAAACAAAGTTCAATTTACAATACATTATTCAGGTAAAATATTAATTATCCTATTATTTCTGCTGTGCATTGACCCATACCAACGCCGGAATAGATTGACCTTGGTGAGGTTATGAACGTTAACGAATATGGGTGTTCTTTATTGTTTGTTATACAATGGGTACTTATCAACTCTTATGTCTAAACTCTGTTATATCATACTTCAAAACTTTCCTACTATCGGGTTCCGTTTCTTAACCTGGTTAGTTAAGGTAGCAACCGAGTGGGGATTAGCACACACATGTCTGAAAACATTTGGAGAACTATATGATATAATGGTCCTTCAAGATTATTCCTAGATAAAAAAGAAAGCTAGCCTTAGTATAAAAATATATCGTTTTGGTAACATGGAACAGTTGAAGTTGCTTGAACGCTGATGGAAAATTAATGACTTCTTATGAGCTACAGAATATTGAAAAATGCAACAGAAGATGAAAAGTGCTTGAGAAGGTGAACAGTGGTTCAAAAGGCGAAACGTTTTTCAGAAGGTAAAAAGCGCTTCATAAATTAGTAAAAAAGAAAAAGTTTTACGTTATTAGCTCAATAATGAGTAACGTCACATCAAGGTGACCATTGCATTCAACATCTGAGGTGTTGAGTTGCCGAATAAAAAGCGGAGAAAACTATTGTTAATTGGTCATTTACTACTTCAACTGAAATCCAAAAAAATATATATTTCACGCTTGAGTTTTGAAGGAAGGTACAGAGCCTTGTTCTCCAAGAATAAATTCCATAATATACACACATATATATAGTACATATATAGTACAGATGTACTATCGTATAACATCGAAATTCCACCATTTCTTAATTCATACAATCGCTTGGTAATGTCCCTGCTTGTGCAGCTGGTGGTCCTTGATTCTGTTTCCTGCTGCGGCAAACAATAATAATAAATGTTCTCGGGTAGAGGGTGGTGATGATGTCTAACTAGTGTGTATACATACCAACCATTGTAAATACTACAATTATACAAAACATGTACATACTAACACAAAAGTAATGTCATGTGTGAAAACATGAAGGTTAATGTCATCAGTGTGAACGGGCTCTTATATTGTTATTCATTTCACTCGTCATCACCTATATCTAGAGATATGGAAAACTATTATCAGCTCAGGAAAAACAGGATATGGATCTAATGTATAAGAAACAGCGATTACACAATATTCTAACATATTAATTTCTGTATTTGAAAAAAACAATCTAAGTTACCTGTAACTGACTTTCGATTAGTGTGGAAAATTATGGTATAGCCGCGAACCTAAATCTAATTGTAGTTTCAACCAAATAATGGTAGTATGCAGTAGTGGTGATAATGATGGTACAAGGTATAACAACCGCTACTTATTAGAATGAAGTAATTCAATTACTGCCCTATCTGACACGGATTTTATGATTTACACAAATAATAAAGGTGGTTAAAGTAAGGCTTCTGCTTCGGTGATAACAACAATTTGATTATTCTTTATCCAAGAAGACATTATACATTTGATTAACTGACTGTTTTTTTCCTCAAATGTGCATCTACTCAACTTTCGATCGTCAATAAATTTAATTAATTCAATCAAGTACCTACTTTTACACATCTTTTAGATTTCACAATTGACAGCAAATTATTTGTCTCGCTCTTTCTTATAACATAGACCATGCAACAATGCAGAGAAAAATAAGTTATCAGAATCCCCTAGGAAGTATTATTTTCAGGGACATCACTCGCCAGTCCTTTCTGATTTATGTCACAATATTGGATCTCCACAAAGCTAACGCGAATACAGACAAAAGTAGTTTTCTCAGAAAAAGTATCAACAAAATGATTTGTAAATGGAGCGAACCTTAACTGCTGATGGATTTGGTACATTGGTATCCACAGAGCAGGTTTCACAGCTTACGTGCCATCCCAAACAAAGATTCTATTAACACACATCACACTACCGACAGTGCCTGAATTAAATACTATTGGCACTCTAAAGTGCATTAGTTTAATTTTTATTGTTATGATAAACCTTGATCTACAAAAGTCGAAGTCAATTACCGTATTATGGAAAGATACGTGAATAAAATCCGCGCATCAAGCACATACTCGCAAGTAATATGCAATATTGCTTATAATATATTGTAACAAAGGGCTTATTACAGAAACACATATAATCATTTATAACTGGAACGGATACTCACAGTTGTTGGAATTTTTGTTGAAATATAATTTAATACAAAATCATGAGTATATAATAATTGTCATAAAACTATAGTCATGAGTGCAAATATTAAAATGTTTTATGTCCACGGTGATGTATGTTTAAAAGCATATAATTCGAATTCGACTCATGATCAGTCATGAGTTCTACTCATAATTTATCATGATAGCGCACATATCTAAAATTAGTCAGAAAGGCTATTTAAAACTGACCGACTGCACCGTGATTTCAATTTCACATTTTATTCCGCGTTAATATTACAATAGTCAGTATTGTAGATAACTCCTACTTTGTCTGTATAGTGGCGCCCTCTGACAATATGTGTAAGACCATCCCACCACTGGTCCCCACGCAATAAAAGTGAAGAAGAACCTGAAAATATGCGCTAGCTCATTATTATTATAACCGGCGTCGAAGTAAGACGTCGTCGCTACTCTCTGATCATTTATATTGTGCTTTGATTTATTTAATGTACTATCTAAGAAGTATCAAGTACTGAACGAATAGTAATGCTATGAGTAAATACATAACTTTGGTTGTTCTATTTGTAAGGATTAAGTAATCCTAATCCTAAACTATTAAGTTTCAAGTAAATTGTAACCGTTTATTTACTTTTATACATTATTATGATTCAATAGATAATATTGTAATAAAATTGTCGTGTTGGTTAATCATAGTAAAGACGTGTTTAAGACGCACAATTTATTAACGATGTAGACTACAGAAATTTCTTTACAAATCAAATTCCATTTTATCCACAATTATCCTAAAGCGCTCGCAACACAAAACTTTAACAGCACTTACCCGCATGCCCCGCCAATTAATACGAACCGCTTAAAACTACAGTTCCGTAGTCCCGCATGCCCTTACATCTTTTAACCGACCGTTAAAATCGCCCCTCGTAATGATCCAGTTATCTGGAGCGATAATCTGTTGGGACCTATAAGAATGAATGAAATAATACTTTCATACGCTTGAATTTAAACAAGAGATAACGGTTGTAATAAAGTGCTGCCATCTATGTCATTCAAGGGAAATGAACAATTCAAGTTAGAAAGAGCATATTATCATTTAATGTATATCATTAATCTAATAATATACATTCTCAGAGATCCATACAAATCAAATAATGTAATAAGCGCGAGCTGCGATAGCCAAATTGTTCTTGAAAATCAATTTCGTGTTCAAGAATAACTTTTAATTAAAATTTAATAGAGTAAAGATGTTAATACAGCTGCAGAAAGAGCAAACAAATTTATTTATCAGAATTCAATTATAATTCTATTCCATCTATTCTCCGGGTCTAGAAAAGTAGGTACTTAAAATAAGACTTACACCATACACATTTACTTTGTTCGATGCTACAGTTGCACAGTACAGAGGTTCTAACATGACGGAAAGTACTGGCACTCGGAGCATGCACTGGACAAGATCCACTGCGTCTGATATGTCAGTGAGCCGTCAGTCAGTCGCGCATACGCATTATATCACTATTATTATAACAATTATTAATTACTACACTAGTGGCCCCGTCCGACTTTGTTCGGATTTTACTATTAAATATTTATACATGATTATTAAAAATTTCATATTTTTTGCCTTGATCAGACATCACTGGGTATACTGATATTTTATATAGCC
>DWPT01002684.1:0-15731 GCA_018251895.1 Agathymus mariae mariae | reverse complement strand
TAAATAATAATACACATTTAATTTACTAACAGTTTAAAGTGTGTAAGTATTTACATAGGTGCATTAGAAATTAGGTTTAATTTCGAACGACCTGACTTGAAATAAATTTTGTTCGTTCGCGGCCAGGGCCTATAGACAACGTAAGATTTAGCTTTTAATGACTAAATATGAAAACTTCAAAATTAATGAGATCAACATGGGTGACAGTTGATGACATATACAGTACTGTTTAATGTCATCGTCATACGTGACATTTGACGTTTTCGAAGTTCGTCATGCCCAACATTGTGTAAGCTTCCATTTCGGTTAATTTAACTGAATAATTTCGCGCGAATTCTGTAGCGACAAGGAAATATCAAGTTCCATTGCTATTATGTCTGTCGACGAGTAAGCGATCGTGATACTGTAAGTCATAAAATACTTCATGTGCCTTTACTTAGATGTATTTACCGTGTTAAGAATCCATACGTTAAGTGCCTTTGTGTGTGAACTGACTACATACTCAATCTTAGAATTGTAATTAGAATTACTTCTACGAAGATGTTGCTCGTCTTGTTTTCTATTTTAAAATCTACAGGGTGTACTCGTTAAGAGTCGACTCATTTGTTTTTTTATAGTTGTAAACCCAGGATTACCGGACCTGGTGATAATGAAATGAATGAGTGATTAGCTAGTGATAAGTCTAGAGAAAAATTAATATTCAATCGTTGTTTTAATACTCTAGATGTAAATGAAGAATGTAAGACTTGATTTACAAAAGATGTCATAAACTAACAGGAATTATCCTTTCTTCTGTGGTGTTTTTGATGAGTTAGTATCTTACCTGCCATTTTGTATACAATATGACACATTGAGTAACATTATTGCGATTTTTATTATTTCAATTTAAATTATTCATAGCATTTATTACTTTATTGGACGAGTAACGTAATCGTATGTAATTATATTAACCTGTTGAACAATTTACTTGCAAGTTGTAGATAACACAAATATGAGTTATGTACGAAGAAAAAATACCAAAGCAAGGTATCCCAAGAGAGCAATATAAGGCGACGCATTAGCCTTTAGTGTAAGACAAAGCATTTTGTTATCAAATATGATTATTTCTAAGGGTATCCTTTTTGTAATTAGTTTAATCCAAAAGGTAAGTTCTATGTATGTTTATATTCGCGTTTAAATATTATCTAATGTTGTAAAGGTTTCTGTAAGTATTAATAATAAATTAATTTTTTTAACACCTCAAAATCTTTTAGCACTACTATTAGTATGTTGCATAATTTTACTATACAATTTTATAATGTTTTTGTAATTTAAGACAAATAGAGAGCCTCAAATTTTATTATTTTATTGTATTTTTATGACATTCAATAAATATTTTATTTGACATTCATTTGTTTTCTGTCGGTTTTTGTAAATGTGTTTTATAACGACATAAAGAAAATTTGCATTATCTAGCCCCAAATTATATTGAAAAGTTTTATGAGCCACTTGGTGTTTTTAAAACGCATTATCATTGTCTGCATTGACATTTCTTTTGTGGTTACAATTTAAGTAATAACACCGCTTATTGCAATAAAAGTTTTATATTTTTAATGTCTATACGTATTTTACTGGTGTACAATAATTTGCAGTGGTACTTGTAAGTTTGCATGTCCATCAACAATCATTCATGTTTATGCTTAGCAATTAGTAAAATTTACGTATTTCTATTTCCCTGAACACTAATTGGGCCACGAACTCTAATCTTTTTCTAAATCGTTACAAGGTATCTCCACCAAGCCGCACTTCCTCTAGTAGAAGCGATCAAGTCTTGAAAATTAGGTAAGAGTAATTTAATATAAGTGACGGCCTTCTACTCACCCATCTTCATTAGATGTTACTTAATATGATCGGTGCACATAGCAGGCATAAATGGATTGCCGCATTCCTGTGTACTACTAAATACTAAAAGTATTTATTTAATGTTGCATCGATCATTTAATGATCTAGTTTCATTGTCTTGCAAATGGTTGGTTATTTTTTTTATCGCTTGAACAGACAAATTATTTACATTGAATTGACTTCACATATATGAAACAGGTCATTTAGTATTTTCTACAATTCACTTCTTATTCGGGATCGTTACAAATTCAGTCACAAACATTTGCATTCCGAGCGAGAATTTCAAAGCGAGTTAGTCTGCCTTTTAGTGCTTTCGCTATTATAATGAATAGCGTGTCATATTTATCAGAAGTGAACATATAGTAGGATCTATGAAACCATTTGTAACTTCTGAATTTCGATGAAAACATTAAACCAGTTCTGTGTATTATTTCACTGTAAAATTTTATATGTATGTATGTGTTATATATATATAATTTATATTTGTATCTATCTGTAGTCTTTGAATAACGTATCCTTAGTTTCATAAATTTTACGGAATGACAAAAGTGTGTATACCAAATATCTGAGTTGAACAGATGCGAGTTGTACTTGGCATTTCATTAGCTTATATTATTGGCCAAAATCTAGAATACTTTATTCTGGGAAACGGTGTGGTCAGGATAGTAAATAAAAAATTATGACTGCCTGGTTGCAACTAATGTGTTAAATTAATGTTTTTCGTTCAAAGAAATAGAGAAACCCAATTTCTGTAACAATTCTTACTTTTAACCTTAAGGCATTAGGATTTCTGAAGTGAAGCGAGGGCGAGTTACTGGTTACAAAATAATTCTCCATCGTCGTATCATTTATATAAATAAACATGCCCGATTGTATTTTTATATACAATAAGTTAATACTTGACACATTCACTGACACTGGTAACTGGTGGTGAAGTCTAAGATGTTGAACACACAACTTATAAATAGCCTATCCATCTCCTCTTGAAGACTCCCACATCGTAAGTAGCCGGGAACACCGACGCGGGCAAGTTATTCCAGTCCTTTGCAGTGCGTGTAATGAATGAAGACGCAAAAGTATGTTTTTTTGGATGTTTAATATAAATGTTAAAAGCTGATAATACCGTTAAATATTTAGTGGCTTGTCAACTAAATATTTTACCTGGTTTTTGTACATAGCAAAAACTTAAAGTCATCTATGATGAAGCAGACCTTTTTATACGAAATTGTCTAAAACTTAACCTGCGTAGTAGTAGTATACATTCACAAACGTACGCACATATACACACTCCATTTAAAGTTTGCATGAAAAAGATTTTATGTCTTTTTAAAAAAATATTTATTTAGCTGATATTAAAATAATTGTAAATTGTCATTGTTCAAAACTATTCAGGGTCTTTTTCAATTTTATTTAATGCTTACGAACAACGGTAACTTAACAATATAACAAAGATTTAGTAATTATTTATGTCCGAAGAGCGGAAACCGTCATAACAAAGAGTTAAGAGAAATATTTCTGACAGGTTAAAATGACTAAAAATTAAAATAATATTTACTAACATTAGAAAATATTATTATATTAATATTTTAAATTATATCTTCTATTCCATGTCCATATAGTAATCATATTGAAATTTCTGCAATATTGGCTCCCAACCCGATCTTTATTAGCATATTGTAACGATGTCATGTCTATCATATAATTCGATAGCACCTTCAGTAAAAACTTTTATTATGCTATAAATATCACTATGGTTATCATTATTTTGCTGAAATGTTTTATTATATCAGACAGTTCATTAAAATTGTAGCACTTCTATTTATAAGTATAAGTTAAGTAATAGAAAACAAAAAAATAATGCCAGAAACAAACATGTTAGGCAGGCTTGACACATTCTCGAGAATATTATAAAGAACTCTGAAAATAGTTTTTTTTAATGTGTGACGTAAAGCCCTGCCGAAAGGGAAAGCCCACGGATCACTCTGGATTGAAATGAGCATTGTAAAATGTAATTTGAATATCCCTCCGATAAAAAAGAATTGATTATGATGGCTCGGAAGCGGACAATATGAGTACCTTAATCACACCACGACGTTGATCTTCAGACTCGGATGACTGTAAGTCTTTCGATGGTTGAAGTTCTTCACCGTACAGTACACCGTTCAGCGGCACTGAACTCCATATACTATCGGTTTATAACACTCCCGAGGGTTTCCGTACACTACTTCATAAATAAAATCAATAAAATTGGTAACTTATATAAGTATTTGAGTTTTTGCGCCGGACACGTTCACGAATCTTCTACACAATCGCTTCTCCGCAATCCATTGAATCGGCGGGAAATTCGAATATAATACGAATAATGGATACTATGTTTTAATTCAAGTGAGCAAGTAAAAACTGAATTCAATCTAAGCTCGCAAAAGGCTATGCAATCATCTCTTGCCTGGTGCCTAGTATGAATACACAACCAGAAACAGCAACCACAAATATCTTTGTTTGCGCAGCAGGTACAGATTACCTAGTTTACAAATCACTATTATTAATCATTATATATACATTTTAGTTTCAGCCCTTAGACTATCGTATGATTAAGGTATTTACATACATACGGTTTTTGATGTACCTATTGATGTTTCTAATTGACAGAATGTTATAGATTCGTCCTCGGCTTCCACCACATGAATTGAGTGGATAATTAGTAAGTGATAATTATATTTCGCGGACTTTACAATACCATTTATTACTAGCTCTATGCAAGACTTCATCCGTGTAGTGATACGTTAGTGAGAAACATATACATATTTCGGCTCTTTTATATAAATTTTATTAGTAGTTACGCATCCTCTACGCGTATGTGTATGTCTGGATATTAAGTTTGAATTGGAATTATATTTTATCATTAACTTGATGGTTTAACTTGGATCTATTCACTCGGCAATGTAACAGTCTATTCTTAGTTTCACAATTTACTTGAAATGTACGTAGCATTTCTATTCTAAACATCGCTGCAATTTCCGCGAGGATAGCGCGAGTCACTACACAATTGTGTTTTTACTCTAGCTTGTCTTCACTACGTGTATACGAGGAAAATATCTACAATACACATTTTTATAATCATATAATGAGGTCATATAATTAAGTAACTTGAAGTTAGAAAAAAAAAACAAAAGGTTCCTACGGAGAGTAATAAGTACTTCGATCGATATTCCGGCCCGACGCCGTTTTTCTTGGTCAGCCATCGAAACGAAACTAAATCTACCACCTGTTTTTCTGTCAAAGTATATTTAACTAAAGTTGTATCCAATTACAATGTAACTATTTAATTATAAGAAAAAAACCTGATCCGAGATACGAATGAGGAGTTCCATCGGAATTCTAAGCAACAGAAATACATCATATGATTGGATAAGTACTAAGTTACTAAATGAATGAGTTCAAGCGAATCAGTGAACGAAGTGTGGGCACTCGACAGACACATTCGGATTATTGATGTCATCCGTTATCTGTTGACACGATTTGTAAACTCCTGCGGCGTCTATAAAACAATCAATGGAGTCGCCGTTAAAACGCGCCGCGCACTTCGAGAAGTTTACTGGTGCTTGCTTCACGGCGGTAGTGGAGCTTAAGACTTCTGTAATAGCTGGTGTCGAAGATTGAAGCTTCTGAAGTAGTCGTTCACAAAATACTGTGATTGCCTGTGATTGCTGAATCGTCGAAAGAAGACTCGTAAAACGGTCCGCCGACATCTTAACATTGTCCGTCGCGGAACCATCCCGTAGGCGGCATGATCTCTAAAGTATCCTCTCGCGTAAGCAATGTAACGTGATACAATACAACGACCGCGTAGGTAAGGAGTAAAACTTTTGACGCACTATAATGGCGGTCGAGAGAAGTTTCACATCGCTGGTTGTGTATGTATACAGTTTACACTGTTCGTTCGCTCTTTTATAAACTGAAAAACTGAATAGTATAATATTCTGAGGCCAGCTCGTTGGGCAGCTACTTTTAGCACAGTTTATTGAGATAGTGGGTTACACTCAGAATATTATTAACAAATTAGTTTACGCGGTTGATCACGTTTTCTCTTAGATAGTCAGGACACCGAACCACAGATTATTATTTTCTTGTGGCGCGCGTTTGTCGGCTAGAGAAAATTGGGGTTACCGCGTTACATCATTTCAACGCTACACGACCATCTCCACGCAATAACTGAATTTTTTTTTAATTACATTAATTTTATTATCCTCGTTATTATTCCCTCATGAATAGAGATAACGTTTCACAATTTCTATAAACTCTTTATATTCGACCCGAGACTCCCCGAACGAGGATATACGAGACTTAAAATACGAATTGATTTGAACAGAAATTATTAGTTATATGTAACAAAGTTACTACGTAGTAAAAACCTATGTAAAATTATTGTTGAACATTTACCTTCTTAATGGATCATACAGTGTATATTTTACTGAAACATTGCTGGCGCTTACGGGAATATTTTTCTAGTGACAGGAATCCTGATTTAATTTTAGATATAGCGCAACAAGCATTTGAGATGTCAAAGCTATTTTTTACCGAGATATATAGTATATTTTATCGAATATATCTTGGTATTCGCTTAGTGGTTTGAGCGTTAGTCTTCCACTCGGAAGACCTAAACTGGAATACTACACCGCTAGTTTTCAAATTTTCAAAAATAACTATCACTTGCTTCTGTCAAACATAACATTGTAAGGAAACTTGAACTTTTGTAAATTGGTCAGCCCTGAGAACTATTAATCTTTTCAATATGTTGACGATCTTAGACAGCTGAAATCTTTTGAGCAACAAAATACTCGTTCAAATTGAAAGTAAATGGTTTAATAATACCATTAAGATAATAGTAGGGAAAGATTGCTTAGAATGCCATTCCAAACACGGCAACGCTCATCGCACATGTAGTTTCAATACTAGCGCGATAACATTAACATAATATGGGTTTTGTTATAATTGAAAGTGTTAGATACGTTCACCGGGAAAGCGCGAAATAGGAATAATTAATAACTCATTTTAAGTATCTCTAATTTTATGACCTTCTGGTACGCAAGTCATCTAACATAATTTAATGCAAGGCTGTCCAATCAATATTGGAAGTGGCTACAAATTTTGCATCCAAGTCCGCCTGCCTGCCGCCGCGTAGTATAAAATATATATTTTGAGCTACAGCTTGATTCAATTGATGACAAAAATGTTAACTAGTGAGACTACTCTTGGCGGGCAAATTCAAATGCGTTGGCAGGCCACTGTTTGTCCCTCGTGCCTACAGTTTGACAGCGTTGTTTCTTCTTTTATCTCAGCATGGGTACTTTAAATTGCTATTCAACTTTATTGATGGAATTTACTTTTTGAGAGCTATTTAATTACCATTTATTAAATTTTTTTTTTTCACGGATATTAAATGAGGTCTTTGTTTACTTAAGGTTTTAATATCTACGTTATTGTGTCGACCTCGTAGCCTTATTATTACTCTCCAGCCGAGGCAGGATGTTTGTTCTTGAATCGTGGTCTTCGGTGATCTTTTAATTGTGTATGTATAGGCCATCCTCGTCAAAGAGAGGATTTTTTATCATGTTGCCGAATTACGTCTTAACGAATAGTAACCACCCGTCTACCTGCGTTGGATTATAAATGATAAAATGGATTATATATGACAAACTGCAAAATTAAAAAAGTTTTGAGAAAAATTTAGGGGCAAATTAAAAAATAAAAGAAAAACTTTTGTTATCTGAGTCATTTGACGTATAAAATCCCAATATTTTTAACAATTACACAATTCAACCTTTTAAAATATTATCGTAGATAGTAAAGCTTGGGAAAAGGAATTGTAATATTGTCAATTAACGTAATAAGGAAGCGGACGACATTCGTTGACACATTAAACATATTTATATTACTGATTGTATACCACCACCGGAATCTGATGCGGACTTCGCTGTTTTTGTGAATCATTTCATGCTGCAATCTTATTTACATTATGTCCATGCTTTAGAAGTTCATTTTCAAAACAAAAGTGAAATAACGAGACAGTAGGATTGCTTTTGAAGTACAAAACCCGCCTCCGTACGTTAAAAAGATTTACAGAATAAGTTTTTATGTACAAGTAATTGGACAGTTTTAATTTATTTCCAAAGTATGATAATTTACGGCCAAAAAAAAAATCCAATCCCCAATTTCCACGCTTACGAAATCAAGGAAGTATCAATATAGTACCGTATAGTTCAAAATACTTGCCTGAAGTATTTAAATGGCTTCCCATTAGAAAATGAAGATTTAAGAGATACACCATGATTATACTACTCAGTATCTGAAATGATTGCTTCAGTTCCTACATAACACTCGTAAGATATTGTGGCTCTCTATACCGCTTCACCGTTCAGGTTTCCTTTCCAATTCATGTGCCATTTAAGCCTTATAATTAACTTTAACTTTGGAATGCTCTACCTGGCGATCTGAGAAATCCAGCCACTAGACTGAACTTGAAGAGAAAACTTCGCGAATACCTTAATACAGTTAGATTTATCAACATAACATTCCCTGACCGTTATCAAACACCGTTTCATAGTTTTTTAATTCCAAAAATAAAAGATCAGCTCAAAGCAGTTCACATCGCCGGAATATGCACTGACAGAGTTACCTAATTACGTCCTGCTCGTAAACTAACCTACCTTACATAAAGACCGCCTGAAGTGGATTAAAAGAATTGTTAAACGCATGCTGAATTTTAAACTTTATTTATCGTTAGTGTACAGAAAACGATCAGTTACAATTTTATTATATGTATAGATAGATAAAGACAGTTATGAAACTGTAACAAAGACAAATTATTGATATTTTTTATCGTATCATCTAGTTATTATACCTTTACAAAAGTTAATACTCAATAGAAGTTTACGCCAGTAAGGCAAGTAACTAATGAAGACAGGCGACTAATGAGGCTAATTAGCAATCTAAAGACGAAATGCTGAATGAAAAAAATGTTTTTTTAGAATAATTATATTAAAATAGCAGTTGATATTTAAGACAGCTTTAAGATAAAGAAATGAAGTAAACGGACTTCTCTGTAGTTGGCTGAAATCATTTAATATAAGGGAAAAAAACCAGTTTTACGTAAAGCTCCTTATTTAGAGACCTAGCATGAACTTTACATTTATATTGCAAGCTTAATTTCATTTTGTACGATAAACTACTGCATAGCTAGTTTTACATTTTACATCATAGTGTTTCCGTTTTTTTGTATTAGTTTGTATTTCTATTATTATTATTATAGCTTTGTACCCTATTTGAAATACATTTGTAATTTACTGTAGTATTACAAAAATATTTTGTAAAACTACAGTAGAATTACGCAAGAGATTATTATTTATGTTTGTAATTAAAAAAAAAAACATTATATCATTATATATTAAGAATTTGATTTATTTACATAAATCAAATGACCGTATTGGGGCGGCCTAGAATGCCATGCTGGCAAAACAGGGTGGCGTAACAGGCGAGAGAAACCAGTTAACTGGGTGGTAGTGCTTCGCATAAGGATTATATTATTAGTATTATTATAAAGTTATTAGTATTATTATCATATTTCCGTGAAGCCCGGCTGGCTAGACTTACTGCTTGAGTCAGCCGCCAAACGACTCGTTTTGCTCCGGCTGGGAGCTCCCAGTATTTTCTTTCTTGCTTTCTTTTAATTTCCTAGTAGACAACGCATTAGTGATACCTATGATCTTACACTTATGGTTACATGTTAAACTCATATCTAAGTAGTCTTATCCTTCAAGTGATTCAAGTTCGTTATAAACTTGCCGCATAAGAATGTTTTTGTCGTGAGTTTTTAATTTACAATATGGCATTTCTGTTGATTGTAAAATAATTTTATTATAAATATCTACACATCTACCCCTGAAAGAGCCACCGGTTTTGATTAATCTGAAATTTAGCGTAAGTAGTTTAGCATTATTTTTGTATTAATATTGTGAACATTACTCTTCTTATGAAAACAATTAGAGTATTTTTAACGTACATAATATTATATAAAATATAGCATCACTAGCTACAATGAATATATCAATTTCTTTAAAGAGATCTCTAAGTGAATCCCTAGGCCTTAGGTTGTAAATGGCGTGTACTTTTCTTCTCTGGGCGCGTTCCACTAAGCGATCACAACGACCACATTCACGGACATAATTTTTTCCGTTCCACTAGCTTGTGGATACGAAATCATAAACCCAAGTTGAACGGGTTGTCAGGTGTTTTATGCGTTGCGTTAAAATTGCAAATTTAAATTTAAATTAACGTTTAAATTGCGGATTAGAAATTACATCGAAAACTTAGAGGTTAGGTTGTAATTTGTAAACATTAACCCATCAAGTTTAGAAATTATTGATTAACTTGCTTTATACTGAAATAACTACTACTATTTTCTTTTATATATTACAATGTGTGAATCTAAAAAATCATTTTCCCAATCATACCACTTTTCAGTCGCCATTTTTAAACTATAAATCGCGTCAAATTTCTTAACGATCACATCGACCTAGCTCCCGATATGGGGCGTTGAGGGCTCTGCGTGAGCGAAAATAATGATGTCATTAATGACGTTTTTACCGTGACCACAAGGACCGCAATCTTCAAGTGGAACGCTTTATGGTACGTTTTGGGCGTTGTGAGCATCAAGTGGAACGCATGCTCTGTAATATAAGAATCGACAATCTCAGTAGCTAAGCCCCACAACAACAGACCATAAAACATCACTGTGTAATCTCGCTGTTTCTACGTCCGTTAAGGCCCTCACTTTCTTAACAGCGTAGGCAGCAGGGCTAAGTTTCCTTGACAAGGTTTCAATATGAGGATTCCATTGTAATCGTGAGTGCATAGTAATTTAAAGAAATTTGGTAGAATTTACTCGTTCAAGGTTGACAATATGAGTGTCACTTGCCTAGCATTTGGTAAAGTGAAGTTAATAATACATGTAGTATTTTTAGCGTTTAACACAAGGTTATTTATTACATGTAAACTAGTGTAACACTTGCGAAACATTATTATTTACATCGTCAGAACATATTGCTGCTATCTACTTTAAAAAGTAAGCAGGTGTCATCAGCAAACAATACAGTTTTACACACAAATGTAAAAGTACGAATAGAATACCATCTATGTCATGAAATGATATACAAACTATCTCAATTGCTATTTTAAGATTCCTATGGGCAGGTTAGGTATTTCCATCAAAATCAATCCAGGTAGGATTCGAACAATTTTATATAGAGTCCGCAAATAAATCAAACGCTAGCTTTGTGTCACGCACGCCCTGTTCAGCTATCAATCTTTTTGTCAATATTGCTCTCTTTCAGCTATACATTTCATATGTTTTATTGTTTTGAAAGAGATTCCCTATGGAATATATACTCACGTTGTAGTATTTAGGTACTGACATATTTCTGTTTGTAATATTTAGGTTCATGCTTTGTAACTTTTAAAATATTGCCTTGTTAAATGATTTTTAAATTTTTTGTATCTTGAATCGGATATTTTTGTTATTTCTTTAATCACTTTATTGTGATGAATGTTTTGTTATTGTTGTCATTTATCTGGCAAATGTCTTAAATTATGTCACCATAGTTACATATTTTTAATATGTATGTTTTTGCCCTTCTTTATAACAAGATTTATTAAGCCGTCGAGAAATTCAAAATTGGATCATTGAAAATTCTATTCTTGATCAAAACATTCTAGAAAAATCGTCAGTATAAAAAGCAAGTTCTTTGATTCGACAGGGCATTCTCTTGAAGTTTCTTAATCAGCCAACAGTCACTAGAAGTCTCTTAGCGCAGACAGTTTCTGGAAATTTCTCACTCTCGAAACCAAGGTCTCCGTGCGGTGAACGCCGGAAACTCCGATCGACCAATGTGCTCTAACGCACGCTTCATTCACTCTTTAAAACTAAAGGCTCAAGATGTATCTGACTAAAGTATGTTATATTTCTTAAATTATAGATTAAGTGTCGTAGTTAATCTTATTTATCAATTATTTTTAACGAATTTCCATCATGGCATCCCACTTATTTAGGTTAACAAAAATATTAACTGAGCGTGTAATTGTTAAACCATCTCGGGGAATTTCAGGCACTAAAAATACTTTCAGTGTTTGTGTCGGCCGATAAGCTTACTCTAATCCACTTTGCACAGCGCCGTGGAGGTCAAGGATCCTAGGGAGAGATCCATTTGCTAAAGTCAAACGACAGTATAATAATAACATATCCATGGGTTACAGCGACCGGTTGCCACTAAATAACCTGCATACCAATACTAGTTAACATAAAAAAACGCTGGCAACTATAAGTCACGTTTAACTTTTGTCCAGGTAAAAGCGTTTAAAAGGCAACCAGTCAAGAATACAGCAAACATATTACTAAATGTGTACATAGTACTAAATTTCCAGTAAATTTTATATTGTACATCAACCGTAATAACGAGGATCATTTATCTAAAATATGTAGAATAATCTAATGTTTGTTACAATTATACTACAAATGACGCAGAGATGTTCCAGTTCCAGTGAAAGAAGTTTAGCCAATTTGGTGTATACGCTTTGTTTGTAATGAGATTAAAGAAATTGGTATTATCATCATTTTTAACTGCAATTTGTAATATCCTCCAGCGGCTCCCAATTAGACATCGCAGGGAGGCTTTTAAATTGTTTCTTTTTCTTTCCTTTTTTGTTGAATTATAATATACATTTATCTTTCATTTTAGGCAATGTAATGAATGATTATAGCTATTAAAGAAAATAGGGTAGTGTATAAATAAAGTAAGCAGTATAGTCAGTAAAGTGACCTAACAACAATATATTGTGGAATTATGTGATTCTCATGTGAAGCCCTCGATACATCCTTGAGTCCAAGGCAACTATACCTTACCTTACTTACTTATCTTTATGAAATATCATAATTTTAAAACATTACTGTTTCAACATAGATTCTGTAGGATATTCTGTATTCTATAGGGTAAATAAACTTTAATTAATCAATCAAACAATGAGATCAATTATTATTTTTATTTCGATTTACAACACGTATATATTAAGATGTTGGCCGAAATCATAACAAGAATAGGCAATTTTCTTTTCCTATTATTCATTGTCTTCTGTATCCGTCGGTAAAAAGTTTTACCGTTGTTGTAAGAGGCGCATATTTTTACCCTAATGTGTGAACTCCCGTGTTTTAAAGACTTTAAGAACTTTTATAGCTACTTTGAAATTTTAAAAGAAAAAAATGTACTATACTTTCTAATTTATTCTTGAGTAATTTAGGATCAAAATTTATTGTAATACAAAAATCATAATAACATGTAACTCTACAACTCTAGGAGATTATATAAATCGGAATCGAATAAATCCTTGACTTGCTTTCCAATAAATACGTACATACACTACATGTGTGGTGTGTAATCTCAACAGTACTTAAGTGATTTTCAATATAACATCAGATTTCTTGAGTTTAACCCCTAAAGATTTATATAATGTAAAAAAAATTTTTGTATGAAAAGGTCTGTTTGCGAAAAGTCCCTTACCTACTTAGTCCCGTAAGGTAAAATACGAAAGAATATTTAACTGGATGTGAAATATTAATTGTATTATTCGACATGAACATTTTTATATGTATAGTTAAAACAGCATCTGCTGTGTTTTTTTTATGTTTTTCGGAACTACCAGCACGGAAGGTTTTAATTCATCAAATTCACTCCTTTATTGTGGCTACTGTAAAACAAAAGGCCCAAATAACTTTAGTAAAATACTTTAGGAATTAAACCGATTTCCTCCAAAAAACATAATTATTTGTTTTTATACTTTATATTATTGTTAAACTATTCGATCAGGCGTCAATTAAATTCTCGAAATTAGCATTCCCTGAATAAATTCATCAGTGATATATAATTAAATATGTATATATTGAAATCGTAAAGATTTTATTCGATGGATATATGTGAATTGAGCTATGTGAATTTAAGGTATTCTTATCTTGATCTCGAGGATTTATAAGTTTGAGATCAAATAATAATAATTCCCGACCTGCAAGGTACATATCGCCCTTCAATAGGGAATGAAGGTAAACAAGGTTGAATACTCAGTTTGTAACGTTAATTGACTGAAAACATACCGAAAAATACTATAGGAAGATTAATATTGTTTTAGGCCTTTGTTATATTTTAATATGATCCGTACAATAATGTTTATAACCCTGGCTTTGCACGTGTGCAGTTTGTGAGCTAAGAAAATAGTAAGTGTATTTAGCCAACAAATATAAATATATTTGTTTTACAACATATTCCTATCTTCAGTGGTTTAACTATTGTCTTTTAGGTCAGTAAGTTTGTCTAGAAGAGATTTGTCGTAACGAATTTTTCATTGAACGAAACTGCCAAATATAATGACACATTTTTATTGAGATTTTTGTACAAAATATCATGTTAAATTCCGAGGATTCCGCTGGATTTTACAGTAATATTATTTCGTAGAAGCTGTGCGCTAACAATTATGAATACAACAAGAAATATATCAGGCGCCACAGTGGAACCGTTCTCAAGTGATAATGTTTTATAGATGAAGCAATTTATTCTTACGTAGGTATATAGATTTAACATTATTTCTTTTCGATCGTTCCCTTAGAGCAATACGGCGTTCTCAAAGTGAAACCCCGAGTGAATCGTCATCACCTATCATCACCTTCACTGATTTTAACATTAACTTAACAAGACACAAATTCATTACACAGAACAATGTTTTTTTCTAATTACGTAAATGATTTTATAATATAAAATTTATTTAATTTATTTTTTGTATCTACTGTTTACTACTGACTCTACCATCACATACATAAAATACAATACACAGAAGTACATTTTATTACAACAGCAGTTTAATAACAATCGACAATGACGAAAAGCAGGTATTTAAAATAATTAACATCTAGTTAACATCTATATTTTTTTACTATATTTTTATTTATACATACATCGATTAGCCAGACAAATAAAATTTCCGGCACTTAAGTTAAGCACACAGCCAAACACAACGTCATATATTTCTAACATTTAACAAATACAAAGATGTACATTTAAGGTTTACAATCTAATCGGGTACAGAAGCGCTCCGGATATCACGGTCAGGAGCGGAGCGGTGCACTGAGTCGGTGCTGAACAGAACGCTCGCGGTTGTTGACTGCAAGCCGCTACGTCCTGAGCGAGCACCCAAGCCATCCTTCGGAGCAAGTTTCCAGCAGCCTGTGAGCACGATCGACCTGCGTGCGCCACGCATTGCACGAAAGCGTCTCTTGCGCTGTAAAAAAATTACTTTCAAAAATGATTTAAGAATAATTATTGGAGGAGCGCCGCGAAGTAAGTGTTTCCCCTACGAGTTGAAGTCTCAGAGCTTTGATTGTTACGCACAAACTACTCTCTGAGTAAATTAGAACACGTGCACGTCAAGCTTATGACTGCATGCTGATTTATACGCCATCGTAGTATGATGTTCAAGATAGTAAAAACTAGAAAAAATAAATAACCATTACGGATACGGTTACATTTCAGTTAGATTTATTTACTTTATCGGGCGGTAAAATAACGCTACTTTGTAGCTGGCAATAATTCTATATCTTGTTGCTTGTGTGGACAATACGAGCATAATTATTCTACTTTAAAACTATATTGATTTTACATACAACAATTGTCGCCCAGAATTTGGCAGAATAAATAAATAAACGCTTACACACTCACACCCCCGCTGTAGGATTCCCTGTGTTCCGGGTGGAATCGACA
>DWPT01002683.1:0-15732 GCA_018251895.1 Agathymus mariae mariae | reverse complement strand
TTGGATAGGTGAGCCCGTTCTTGAGTTATAAAATTACAACGAAAAGTGGCATTGATTTATATATATATATATATATAGATAACTGCTTTCAAGGCATAAGACTATTGGGAAACTATTTCAACGATGTACAAACAGCTGGATAGACGTGTTTAACTTACGGCACTATGTAAATTCTTATAATGTTATATGGGCTTTCGTCTAGACATTGTATAATTTTTATTGTGTAATTCCATAGGGTTGTCACATAATATGAAATAATATTTTAAGAAAATAATTGTAATGTACCTACATCACTCTTGAATACAGCAAATCGATTCTCGGTTCTTTGCTCTGAACGCAGTTAGACATTTAATAACGCGTTTCACCTCGCACTATATTAGCATGTCTAGACATCTCCGGTGGCCGGCTAGATGAACGAGTTTGCTAGGCATTGCTCATGGTCAAACGGGGCGTCAAGTTGCCTATACCATACCAGTATGTAGCACTTGTTGCGTGGCTGCGTAGGACCCCGGATTGCCGTTTGCATACAAAAACGACGTGCGGTGTGATTTGTCGCCCTATGGAAACAAGCCTCCGGCATTCGATGGGTACCGGGTGATTAATAATGCGGGCCCCGGGGCTCGAGTGCATGAGCAAACAAAAAGCTCACGATCGATAACGCAAGTACTAGAGATACGATATGAATTGCGAGCGGTGCGCTCACTGGGGACGCAGGGGTGCGTAGCGAACTATCAAGTCGGCTCTGAGATACACAACTATATCCAGGAGGCATTTTATTAAATAATGTCTTAAGTAAATATTGTACAAAATTTTATAATAGAATTAAAAAAACAAAAATGTCGTTGTGGTGTATCTTACTACTATTTTATAATTTAATGCAGGACCTCTCCAAATTGTGCTACTTCTGATCGGTCTTAAGCCATCTGCATCCAAGGGATACGCGGTCTTCTTTAGGACGTCAGCCGACCTAGTCGGAGGGTCGATCCGACGCCGCTTCGGCCAAGTATTAAAATATTTTACATGCATCCACTGATTATTGTATACAGAAGTGATACATAACCCGTTCAACAAGACTATATCACTTATCAGTAGGTTGTGTAGGTATCCGTTGACACTGCAAGCACTGAGCCTTGTCTTGGAATGCGTTATCGATTTTAGCTGCGTCACTTGTCATGCTTATCGCGTTAGAATACACAAGCTAAGAATCATTTTTCATCTTGCGACTTAGATCATCGTTCAAGTAAAAGTGCTGTACTATTCGTTCCAATACTTTGTACAGGTATATTAATATTGAACCAGGCTGTAAAATTTAATCGCCAAGATAATCTATTAATAGACCTCATGTGTCCGATACTATTTCAGATAAAACGGCCATTACCTATGTTGTATGTTTATTACTATAGTGCTGGTAGCTCGTTTCGCATTCAGTGATTATTGTAATTTACGGCTATTGCGCGTTTCCCGGAACTTGCATTCAGCGCTCGTCCCGATTCTCATCTTTCACTTCACATTAAATTCCATCGTAATTCGGCTTGTTTTACCCGTGCGGTAATATCGCGACGAGTCACATCGTTAGTATGCATTATGTCAGAAATAGATAACTGTCCAAACATTATTTTGTTTTAACGGATTCAGTTACGTCATCTGGCGTCGCGGTCTTATCTAACAAGATATTCTTCTAAAGTACTTTAGGAGTATTTAGGTAACATTATGCTACATTAAAGTATGTTATTTATTCAGTGATATGTTGTATCACTCAGTTTCAGTAGGCACTCAGTGGTTCATGTGATCGGTAAAGTAATATTTTTATCTGTCTCCATACAGTAACGATGTCTATAATATATTTATTTGAAAACAAAATTAAAAAAATATTAACAATAGTGTAAAAAAAAATATTAACAATATTTCTATTAAAATAAAAAAATCGTACAAGTGAACGAAACATAAAAGGTTTTTAGTTATATTAATTATTCGCACGGTGCAGACATATGGAATGGGAAATGCTCGTTAGCACATTAAATGCAAACATCGGTAAAATGTGCAACGCGACAAATGAAAACTGGGAAGGTGCGACACGGTCCACGACCCGTACACACCCGACGGACGGCGTCCAATTACGTGAGCTGTGGACGGAGGGCAGGGATGACATTTGTTTAAGGGAAAATATAAACGAAAGGAATTATTATTTATTCATTTAACGCTTCTGAACCGTGTGACGCATTGGTTGAATTAATGTTATAATCATACTCCGCCAGTGTACTTTCAGATAGTTACTTAGGAGGAAGAGAGCGTACGTACGCAGTAAAATAATGAACATACATAATAATATTTAATAATACAGTCTGGATATCTTTGATTTTTTTTGCACACAGTGTTGCATACTGACCTTGTTAAAACCTTGTTTACCGTGATGACGTTACAATGATACTGCATATTTAATTCATTTATTTTCTGCAAAATATGTCTACAAGTCTTACAAGCCTACAAGTCATACTATATTTTTTCTTAAAAAAATTTGTACACAATAAATGTTTACTATTATGTAACATTTATAGAGCAAAGTAAGAAAATACCGTTTCATAACATTATTCGAAAAGACGAGGTCGTTAGTCGGATTTTCTTTTCCTATGTATTCCAAATATAAACTTTTATTGATTCAAACTTCCGCACTGCACGCAATCCCTGACCGGACGCGCTCCAATCTAGGACGAATTGGGGAAAGCCGGTCGGCAGCCGGCACCGGCAGCCGGGGACAGCCCTGCGCGTGGCCAATCGGACGCGCGACGGACACGCTGCTAGCGTTAATTAGAGAGACTCCCGGCTTCGCAAGGCTTCCTATAACTCTCCCGTGCCCGCCGCCCTCGCTAACCAATTACCGGCCGTTGATGAACACCGCGCACAACACTTCCCACTCGATTCCATTATGCGACGAGGCCGCATTCGCCACTCGCCACTGAACATGAACTGTTTACAAAACATTCATGTGGTAATGATACGAGTATGTTTTTTATTCCTTTAATCAATTATCTCGTTAGATAATAATAGTATCTATGAGACAAAACGAAATTTGCACTATAGTCGTCGAAAAGAAAAGAACATATCGTGGAAAATATACAATCACAGTTAGAATCACTGTATAATAATAAAAATAATAACACCATGAACTAGAATGTTCCCGGGAGAGCCCCTGTTCCTAATCTCCTGTAGGCGGAGTGGGGATTACGAAACAGGTCCCCATCTCTGTGATTATTCTAACTGGTCGGCCAGAACGGTGTAGCTCTAGGCTGTATGCTCGGGGGTTGAAGTGTCAAATAGCGTAAAAACGAGAAAACCAGCTCAGGGGGTTCAATGTCCCCTAGATGGTGAAATCGGTGCCACACCTCCACACCCTTAGCTGCTCATGCCAATGTAGCCCCCAAGCATGTTCCACTAAGCGACGGGAGCTCATGTAATGAGCAACAAGTCACCACCTGCTACATCATACAATCAGAATGGCAGGTGTCAATAGTAGTCCAAAGGCCCATTTATCAGTCCATCGTATTTTCACCACAATATGGCATTTTCCTGTAAACTATGTTTAATTTAATAGTTTCTGTACATACTCGTACAATAAATGTTAGAAAAAATCCTTAAATTAAGTGTCAATAGGTATTTTACTCAGCAATTACACTGGTTGATAGTACAATATTGTAGAACACGATTGAATAGTTCGTCAGTAGTCAATCATTTGCAATTTGCGAACGAAAAAAGTTAAAAATATCTCAAGAAAACAGAAGAAATCGAAAATTTTAAAATGTTAAATTAGCTTCCTTTGAGGTTAAGCTGGATGGTCCAGAAAGATCGGTGATTTCCAAAAATCTTATAAGAAAACATCGTGATGCTTTCATCTCGTCCGTTGTTCGGCAGGGTGCACCGCACCACGCGTTGTGGATGTTGTCATGGAGTCGAGTTTAGAAAGAACACGTTTCAACTCGAATTAGTTGCTAAAATTTTATAATTTGTACAAATAGTTTTGTTAAAAAATACTTGTAATCTAACGACGAGCAGATTGAATAAGCGGGAGTAATGGAAAAAGGAATTCATTCGTTGGATTTTTGTTTTTCTCTGTATATTAATTTCATTTTAATGAAATAAATCGCGTCTTATCCCAGACAATAAAAATAGGTTCGTCCCAGGGGATCTCGTCCCGTTTATTCCGTAGCTGAAGGCAGGAAACTGATAGGCATCGATTTTAAGTTTTGTGCCATTGCGCTTTCAATCTATCTATTGAAAAGGAGAGAAATGGGTTTGTCGAAAGAGATAAATTTCCTATGCGAGTAGGTACAAGCCAGCATGACATTTACGGAGTGGATGACATTGTGATAAAAGTCCTACATGGACATTTTAGATATTTTATGTCTGAGTGAAAGCTCTCAGGCCGGGCCAAGCGGCCGGCTGATGTTTGTTGTGTGTCGCGTCATTGACGCGATGGCGGATCGGAGGGTGGAGGACTCGCCTCGCTGGAGACGGACGGAGCTTAAGTGGCCTGATCGAGATTGTTTTTCGAAGATAATGTATCTGTAAATATAGCTCTTCGCGTTCACGTTGGGGAAATTTTTATTTATACTTATCTATATGTTTAATTAATATTGTGTGCTAATGGATCCAAATCAAGAGACGCCACGTAGAATCAGTAAGCTGGTATCTTATTTCACGAATTTAATACAGGAGTTTGTTGTTGATCAGACTTGTCATTATATCGATGTATTAGGAGTGTTTTTAAGATTATCTTTGTAATTGATTAAATTGTGATTTACAATATTTATATACATGAAAACCAAATATTACATTCTTGTTTACGATCATTTTAAAATCCATCGATGAAAAGAACAATTCTGTACTTAGGATACGGTTAAACGTATATTTTTCGGTATAAAAGGTTTAACACAAAACTAAATTCATGTAATATCTGTTCTAATACTATAATTTAGTTGTTTATGCCGCTACAAATGTAACTATTGAATTGTGAATGTTAATATTAACTATGTTTGATAACGAACATAAATTATATTGTTTTAAAATGTTATTGCTCTAAAGAACTTATTTTGAGGTATCAATTTTAATATAATCGAATCATATCAAAACCGATACCAATTATAATAAAGTGGGTCGGTCGGAATGCATCCAAAATGAAAAGGATATTTCATTTCCTCCCACTAGGCTAATATTGTGGGCGAAATTCAATTTATAATGTGATGCAATTATGGAAGTATTCGGTAATATCCAAGTGCTCGGTGCGGCTGTCGGCTAAATGTACCGCCTGTGTAGGCATTACATGACTCAAATATATTATGTAGTTGAACAGTTCGTCGGAGTTCTAAGTGGAAACTGCAATGGCGGCGCTGCAGTGGGGGTCGCCACCCTGCCTGCCTGCAGGAAAGCCCTAGTGTACGGATTTACTATGTACTTGATTGAGGTGCAGATAGATAGATTTGCGCGCGCACTCGGCCCGATGTGAAATTGAATCTAGACGTAATAACTTTACAACGCTGTTCTATGAGGGCTTTTTGCGTTGGCTGCGTACATGTGCCGAGCTCTAGATACAGATTGAATTTATGAGCAAATATTATGGACGTAGATTGAATTTGTATTCACAGAATTCTATTGATTAATTTATTGTGACTGGACTTTTACGGTTACGATTCAAGAATCAAATTTTAATAGTTTTTATGTGTTTTCTTAGCTTAGTATAAATGTTAATTTTTTATTAGCAACCAATGGTTATTTCGAGGTCCTGGCTGAATAAAAAGATACCTGTGAAGTTTTATAGAAGTCTGATAGAATTGATTACAAGTCCGCAGGAATTTTGATGTTAAAGGAACATTCTAAACTTACTATGACCATTTATATACAGTGAGATTTATGTATATTAAGCAACTTTATTTAGAATTTGAGTAAGTGACATTCACTCTGACATTATCAATCTGAATTCTGTCAAAAATAAAGGCAGGTGAAGTTTATGTAATCCCTGAGATTGCACAAAGGCTCTGGCAAGTCTCATCTACGTTCTAACTACCGCCAACAAGATTTTTTTTATCGTCTGCCGGTGCACAATGCCGACCCCTGTAGCCGGGTGAAGTTACTGGAAAATTGCACTTAATCCGGCGACGTCTGCTCTTTGCAAACTCTCCTCAGCTTCCAAACTAAATTCCATGTGCACTCAAAACTCTGAAATTTCTTTGACCATACGTTGGACGGATAAATAAAGCCATTCTTAATATTCTGGTTTATAACATTACATTGATATCGCTTCTTGTAATATATCATCATTATACATTATTTATATATAAAATGCGCTTGTAACTCTGCGCCTCGTCTCGATCGTGAAATATCGAGTCGGTTAAGGTCAATTCAAATTAGAACAGTGAAGTGGATTTCGCTGCAAACTACTTCAGTTGTAGAAGGACTATTATTTTATTGGCCCTTAACTATTACCTTCACGGTTCCGATAACAACATTGGACAGGTGCGTTAGGTTTAGTATGCGTCGACGGACCGTGGTCCGTTTTTGCTTCGAGTCGTAAGGAACAATGGCCGTCGGCGCATTCCATCCGCATCACCGTTAGCCGGCCGGCAATAATCGTGGCACTGATCGCCGACCGCTGCCCGTCGGTCGACCGACCGACATGATAAACCGAACTAATAAACATTCAACACTTCCGCGCTCCACAAAATTAAACCCTCCACCGTCTTGTTGCTGTCTATCCTATCTAGTGTTACCATGCTATCTTCTGTGCAATGTAGCTGAGTTTACTTCATCACCGCACTATATGTCGTTTAACCGTAAACGGGCGCCTAATATCCTACAACATTTGAATATTTTACTCAGTATTTCATTCCAGATATGGAAACGAGATATATCAAACAACCTATTGCATAGTGAGCTCGGGTGTCCTAACTCGCCGGGTGAGAGTACTCGGGGCGCGGTTGGCTTCGAGCCAGACCAAACAGGGTAAAAAGCAAGGCGACGGCGACCGCGCCCCGAAATAGCGAGCAAAGTCAAGGCGTGTGTCTGCTGCGCCTACGGGCGTGTGGAGCGATGGCTGACATCGTCAGCGTCGTACACGAATCTCGGACACGCGGACAGGCTGCTTGCCATTAGGACACACCCTAGCCTAGGGAGCGTCGATAGCCTCATCGCCTTTACTACTTTTTAATTTAACTACGCTCATAAATATACTCGCAATTAACACGGTAACACTGAAACTAACGTCAATTCGGATGACGCAATTACCGCATTACTGCGTGAAATTTCACTCGGGTGTGAATTATTTGCAACCATCGTCCACTTCAATTAGGCGCCAGGTCTCATAGGGTTCGGGTGTTAATCATTTAGTGACAGAGAATATTTTATGTGCTTAGTGTGGAATTAATAAGCATGAAATTGTTTCAATGGGACACAGAGCGGGGCGCACGTTCCGCGCATGTGGCACAATAGCGGTACGCTGACTCATAGCCGACAGGCTTGAGACTGAACAAGGACATCCTCGGGCAGCCGGGCCGCCCGGCCTGTGCCTAATGGAAACATAAACATCGTTACTCCATATCCGTCGGTTCTATTCACCATTGTGCTGCAACAAATTGCAGACATAATAGACTTTGCAACACCGCGGCGTCGCGTCGTGCTTCGTGCTCGATGACACACCGCTGTTTGAGGGTTTAATGACAAGATTGAGAAATTTGTCGTCGACTGTTTAGAGTTGACATTGTAATTGTTGTCATATTGTATAGCTGTACGTGTTTTATTCTGGTCTGTGCAGATGATTTGAAGGCGGTAGCGAAGCGTCTGGTAGTGCAGGCAAAGCGGGTTGGTTCTTCGGACAACATATCGGTGATCGTGGTGTTCTTGAAGAACCCGCGTGATATAGTCGCCGACAACTGCCCGCCCATGGACCTTGGGTGAGTATTCTATGAAATGTCTGTTAGTAAAGTAACTCTTAACCATATTGTACAATGGAAAATGTAACAGAAATATGTGGGAAAATCCAAGTATAGTTAACGCGGAGAGCTCATGTATATAATTCTGAAACTGTATTATCATTATTATAAAATAACGGGGAACCAACCACTCAACATATATTATGAGTTACAACATATAAATGTACAGAAGTTGATTATAAAGCTGAATAACATTCTGTCAGTAGCATCGGATCAAGATTGTCCTGTCGGTTACATCTTGTGCCATGTAGGGTTTCTGACGAAGCCCATTATACGCCGGATATTCAAACCTGCACTACAATATACATATATAATTTGTTATACGCTCTTACGTACAGTCAACAATATACGCTTATGTCATACAAACATTATACAATTAAATCTGGGAATCTGGTAACTAAATGCCACGAACGTTTATTCTCCGGTTCTCATAATCTACAAATCTATTAAATTAATGTAAGGTTTGAATCATGACCTCTTAGGGTTGTTGCAACTAAACACAACGACGCATCTTTAATACTGTCTATGTTTTGACTATGCACGTTCGGGTAATTATAATAGTTTAGTTGAAATTTTTATTTTACTATATTAGTAATTTAGTTAAGTTAATGTACTCAACTTCTTAGACTTCATCATCGGTGTGTGGTGAACAGGTGTGATTGATGTCAAGCATTAAGTTATATAAAATAAATATATATTTAGAGGTAACAAACGGGCAAGCAGTTCACCTGGTGTTCGGTGGCTACGATGACTCATTGATAATAAAATTTGAAATATAACTAGGCAAAATTAGCTCTATTCATAAACGTTAAAAATATATTCCTGCTTCTGTCTGATTGTCTGTCAATCGATCCACTATAGCGATTAAGAAATGTAATCTAATCCGATGTGGTTACCTTCAAAATGTGTTATTGTTTTAATAATAATCCTGTAAGCATATTGGATATGATGTCAAAACACATTTTGAATCATAATAATTCACTTTTGTGTACTTCATTATAAATTTGCATTAAGATATTGTAATATAAATCGTAGTTTGAACGTTAATTTATTTACTTAACGTCTTCGCATTTTCAAACTGGTTTCGCCGTGTGGATAAGAAAGACTTGGTAAAACTTGAAAATATCTCGTACCCGGCGACCTTGGAAGACTATATACGGCCTATCGCCTATCATCCACCTACAGGCACGTGAAAACGAAAGTTATTACGATGTTACTTTCTTCACAACAGTTGACCTCGTGCATAGTGTCATATCGCATCATGTGGTCACCTAAACGTTTTATCTCTCCGATATTGGTAATGAGAATCGGTGTCATATTCTGATGCGTGATTTCCTCAGAAGCGCAGAGTGTACGTGCCTTATCGTGTTATTATTGTCCTTTTAGCCTTTGTTGTCATATCTATGTAGCAAGATCTTTTGATATTTATACCGTGAGTTCGAAGCAGCATATTAATATTCTTTTGGAGTTTAAAAATAAGGAATTTTTAGACGCCATATATAAAAAATTGCAGTTAATTGTTTTATGAATATTTAATCAATATCCTTTATGCCACGCGTTAATGTTCATTCAAATTAGTAAAGGCAATTCCAGAACTGATTTTCAAACGCTGTTATTAAAACATGTATGTATTGTACAAAGTTTATAAAGTACCAATTAGCTTATAACGATTATAACGATTCAAATTGATTCGTTAGTATCGTATTATTTAATATACCTATAAAAACATAACTGAGGTATAAAAATTACTCGTAAACGTTACCGCTATACCATTTATAGTTTGTACACGTTTTCAAATGTAAAATTGTGATATCACAGTGTTCAATGGATCACCTGTTCTAAAGGAAGACTTAGCACTAGTTCTTTATGTCACCATAGGCCAATACAATACGTTCAAGTATTTCAAAAACACTATTGCAAATAACTTTATACAAATTTCAAAAGTCACTACACATGTAATTACCGCGTAACGAACACACATACATGTATTGTTAGGGATCACCAACGCCCGTTAGTGATCGTGTAACATCTGAACGAATTGATCCATTGTGGTCATGTAGATATTTATTTGAATTTTAATGACAAAGATTTCACATTATCACAATGATAAACTGCATATTTACAAATTGAAGTTACTCATTTTTATTAATATACTAGCGGCTTAGTCATTTTTCGGAGGTTATAATATTACGTAGTTATTATTATACTAATATATAAATTGTACAAAACTTAGTTTATATTACCGTGACTTCAGCTATTTATGTTTATATATTCATATACATGATATGTAGCCTTTGTCCACGAGGAATAATGTAGTTTTAAATGTGTCAAAATGGTAAAAGAATTTTTCAAATATAGGCCTGGGTTCCCCAGATTAGTTTTCGCATACACAAAACTTCACAAGACTCGCACTTACTTTTAATAATATGGCTATTAACTATCCGGATTAACTAGTAATTATGTAAAATATTTTCACCAGGCTGGACAACGCGACGGTGAACGCACCGCCGTTCGCCGTCGACGCGGATCCGCGCAAGCCCCCGGCGGTGGATGCCGCGGGGGGTGCGTGCGCGGACGCCGACGCGGACAATGGCATCTCCGACAGCGACAGCGAAGACCTCGGCCCGGAGACCGCGGTCGACATCGAACCCGACGTGGACGCGGCCCGCGATGACGTCGACGACCACGGGATGAACCAGGCCGCGGCGCCTACGCCGCCCGCTCACGCTGGTAAGACGCTCATCGTAACAGCAAATTATTAAACAGACGACTGTTATCGCCGCTTCTGACAATTTTGACGCGGTAATAAAACGTAATATGGAATCCTACGCGAATATTAAATATCACAATGTCATTTGAAAAAGAAACTACCATTTTATAATACACTAATTTGGGATTAGGGTTATTTCCAATATCTAATTAAGTGTTAGACCCACGCAAAAATGTATTAGAATGACAATGAATAACGAAGTCGCTCAATCGCCCCATATATTTTTGTTCTTCGAAGTCCTCAGACGGAAAATAGAAAATGCACACATAAGCTGTATATCACTATATACACTAGACAAGTTAGCGCATTGTTTATACCTAGCGTCGCGTCGGCTAATGAAAATCTTAAAAAATATCGAATCATTGTCACACACTACGGTCTGAGTTGATTGAAATCATTTTGATTATGTTAATAGCAAGACCGAGTGTGAACGTGTATGACGGGACACGGGACAGCCTTCAAGCAAAGTCGAAAAAAAAAATTTGAATTTGTTCATCGAGCCATAGACAATGCAAGTATTGCCACAGATAGATAATTCATTTAACATGTTTTTTCTTATGACATTATTAGCGAGCAAGCAAAGATTTTGTCCCATTTCTGTTGTTCATTTGTATCTTGTATCTAAATACAACATACTATATAGTTATTTAAGTAAACACGTCGTAATTGAATATCACAGATCATTTTCTAATAGTTGAAAACAAATTAATACACATTTATTCCCACGCATTAGGTTTCACGAACGACCTACAAAACGTGTGTGACCCACAGAACGGTAGAATTTGCGTGCACGCACTTTTGGTCTTTGTTTATTTATACGTTTTTGTTTCCCATTGCCGTCGGCTTGCGGGTTATTTACGGACAATTTACATAACGCGTACTTCGAGTATTGACGCATTCTTTATGATTATTGCAGCGTACTTAGTACTTAGTATCTGTAACACTGCACTCGTCATAACATAATTTCACGTGAAGAGAAACGCGGTTTTATTTTAAACATGGACGGTGTCTTATCGCTAACAATACACTGACAGCCGGTTACAATAATTGCGCGGCAGGGCATGACAGCCCGGAGTGAAGGTATTTCAAACAAGTTTAAAAAAAAAAAGTGCCACGATATGCTTGGTGCCCTGTGTTGTGTGCGTGCCACGTCCCACTCGTTAATAGCAGCATTCACCGACATCCCGCAACAGTCTGGATTGAGGATGTAGTTCGCATACCTCCTGGTCAACCTGTGTCAAACGTAATCACGTTCATTGGACTTTAGATCTTATTGTGTATATCTACTGCTGTGGTCACAATATTTTATTTTGGAAATGGTGAGGCTACTTTGGAGGCCAGTAAGACAATAATAGGCTATAATGATGAGGACCAACGATGAATACGACATTGTAGGTGATAAGTAGGTGACATCATCGACACACCTGTCCCACGTTAGGCTAGGGTCTCATATTGAAGCCCACGGTGGCCTAGTGCAAAGTGTCTGACTTAATACATCTTAGAGATTATTATATAGGTAGATTAGTTAGGAGCCATAGTAATATTCACTTTGTTTGATACTATCTAGAGATAAGTATAAATTAAACATACGTAATATCTACTAAGATTGATGAATATCCAACCCGACCTATGTCGGAACGAGACGGTATTCTACATTTCATCGCTGCGCCTGCCAAAATTCAAATGTGCATTTTTTTAATTTTCGTTTTTTGCACTTAAAGAATTTCCGTTTTATTATGAATATGTTAAGAAAAATCTTTTTGTAATATGCAAACTGGAAACGAGTCAAATAATTAAACGGTCAAAACACATATGGAATTATTGAAACTCGTTCCAGTTTACAAATAACAAAAAGGTTTTTATTGATGTATTTATAATAAAATGGAAATTATTTTAAGCGTAAAAAACAAAAATAAAAAAATGCACATATGGAATTTGGCAAGCGCAGTGACGATTTGTGATATTATCATTTGAAAAAAAAAAACTTTTCCGCCTTAATCATATAGTTTTAGATTAGATATGCATTACTGATAAATTTTGGAGAGGACGAGAAATTGCATTTATCAAATTGACTAATTTGATATAAGACGGCGATATATAATTCTTGTCGTAACAATCATGCAGGCCTGAATATAATGGAAGAGCACTGTGCCTTAGTCGGGTTAAGAATTTGTTGAATTATAATAACCTACGAAGAGCATTTTTTTTTATATATCTTAATAGCCGACAAACGAGCAGACGAGACACCTGATGGTAAGTGATCACCGTCGCCCATGGACACCAGCAAGCCCAAAGGTATCAATGATGCGTTGCCGACCAGGAAATGAGAAGGTAAGAAAGAAAGAAAGCACTGGCTCTCAAGCCTCCCAGCCGGAACACGACGAGTCGTTTGGCGGCTGACTCAAGCAGGAGGGTGTAGCTAGCCAGGCAGGCTTCACGGAAAGATAATAATACCAATAATAGTCTTAAGGCCTTAATAATAATACTGATAATGTAATCTTTACGCAAAGCCCTACCACCAAGCAAGCTGGCTTCTGTCGCCTCTTACGACACCCTGTTTTGCCAGCATGGGATTGGGGGGAGTATTCTAGACCGCCCCAATACGGTACATACGGCATTGTGCCTTAGTCGGGTTAAGAATTTGTTGAATTATAATAACCTACTCACATAGTAATAATAATCAGTAGAAATATTGTCTTTATTATCTAGGATCCAACAACGTAGTGTTGATGATACAGAGGTATTGCATCTTATCATGGAAGATCAGTTTATGCTTTGGATGGTGTAGCTGATTTCTCTGATTTTGTTTATTGAACTATCGCTTCGAATTAATTATTATTAATTAATTAATTTTATTATTATGTATTGATTATTACCAAACAATTATTATGTATCATTTATTCTAATGCTGCACAGACTTTTATTATATTCCCAAGCTAAGCGAATAAAATATTAAAAACAATATCTAATTTACAGGTATGAGTATCTATCTAAAAAGTTATTTACATAAAAAATTAAATATAGGTACCGAGGTAATTAAAGCTTTTTGTAATTCCGTTAAAATATTCATTTTAATTGATATATTTTACAATTAGGTATATAGTTTGCTACCTACCTAATATTTATAAATTGGTTATCAAAAAATAATATTTCGTACGGAAGTATTTCATAATAATGAACTTTACGCACTGTCGTAGGTTGGTTTCTCGAAAAATGTAACAGCTGCCTACACTACACTATTAATTATACAGGAGGTAGTTGCCAAATTCATTTAGAATTCTCACATAATGTAGTTAAATAAGTATATTATAGATCCTTCGAGGGATCTGCACGCACGTAGCACAGCTGTTATTGTTCACTAACCAAGCAAGTCAAGTGTAACAACAAAGCGTGATACTACATTGTAAATAAACAGGTATTTATGTAGAAGGTATGTTTGTTGAATTTGTTTCGTAATTAGGAAAGACACGCAGAGTTGCAGTTTGCAAAGTTTTTTTTACCAAAAATCTTAAATTAAATGAATGCAATAGTAAAAATTGTTCCGTATTCGTCAGGCAAAGATTCTAAGAATTATTTATAGAAGAATTTGTAATAATAATGATATGGCATCCCTGACGGAGTGCATGTTCGCTTCCCCCGCCGTCCCCGGCGCCCTCCCTGTCTCCCCCACCCCGACCCGTCTCGCTCGTTCGCTCGCGCAGTCTCTCATTGAACGTCCGTGGTTTCTGTACTTGCCGATTTTCGCTCCGACTACTGTGCACGGGTCTTTTGTCTTTCATTTAAAAACGCCTCGAATAAATTGGAAATCGACAGTGAAGATATAAGATCAGTGCAGTGGAATTAAGGTTCACGGTATGAGAATTTTTAGAGTATATTTTTGATTATGTTCACATACCGGGCAGTGAAAGGTTATTTCTGTGTTGATTCATGCGGAGAGCGGCGTTCTGGAAATAGATCGTTCGCTCGAAGGCGCATCCCTCTGTCGTCGTCGTCGACAGAAGGATTATCGCAGGGGCCGCAGTTTCACTTCGAATAATGGACTGGATACGACATAATCCGAAAACGAAGTCGGGCGTGTCTCGACAGACCGTTCTCGAAATGGCGTCCGAGAAGGTTTCGCGAGTTTGAATTAGGCGGCCTGTAACGAACCTATCGTAAAAGTCACTGTCACGCGTTGCCGGTTCGTTCGTTATTTATCTACAGTAGTATAATCACTTTATGTTGTGCCAGTAAAGGTATGCCGATGTTTTTTTATGATTTTAAAGAATGTGGCGAACGGAATCGAGCGTGTCATTCGTCTTAGAGTCTCGAAAGGGTGTGTCACCTGTTGATAGATAGCGAAGGATATGCGCAGTCAGTTGGGGAGATTTTCTTTTTTTATAAACGGTGAGTAAACCCTAAGCTCCTAATATTATTTGTTCGTATTGCGCAGTGGAGCAGGGCCACGTCGACGGGAATCTGGTGGATAATGTAGCTGAGAGCGGTGAGGAGTCCGAGGACGAGTGGAACTATTACAAGGGCGAGGGTGACCGCGAGCAGAACGTAAGCGAGGAGGCCGACGAGCCGCCGCGCTCTGAAACACCTTGTCAGGATAATGTGAGTACTAGTTGTATGTACATTACGAAAATTTGTGTCGATAAAATTTAATTTTTAAGCCTTTTTTTCGGTTTAACCTATGGTTAAATTTAGCCAACCATCATAATTATATTCATACTAATTGATAAAAATAATTCACCATAAGCCCTTTGTTATATTGTAGTTGAATTAACACTACATCTTAGACGACGATAAACTTGAACTGCTTAATTTAATATTTAATTTGCTTTCCTCTAAATAAATGCATTCCAAAAGTGGAAGTGAGTTATGGTTAGTTTTGTTATTTAATTAAGTAAAACCTAGCTAAACTTCATCAATACTAAAAGTTAGAAACAAAAATTCGAATATAATATTTGTAGTTAACTATACTCAATTAAATATGTTAAAAAT
>DWPT01002682.1:0-15733 GCA_018251895.1 Agathymus mariae mariae | reverse complement strand
ATAATATAATCTTTACGCAAAGCCCTACCACCAAGCAAGCTGGCTTCTGTCGCCTCTTACGACACCCTGTTTTGCCAACGTGGGATTGGGGGGAGTATTTTAGGCTGCCCCAATACGGCCAAAATGGTATATTTTTATATTGTTCATGTATTTTATACCGGAACATAATGAAATCTTTGAATAAAAATTTGATATTGACGATGATTTTTTTAGGATTTGATAATAATATCAAATAATTGACTGTAGACTAGTAATATTCATTAAATGACTTGCTTTGTTTCTGTTTCATATTACATTATTCATGTTATAACAATATTTGTATTTCAGTATGTAATGTAACAAAAAACATAAGGAATTTGAAAACATTGACTGCGTTTCTTTATGATACTGGCGCCTTTAACGCTGGCAACGGCAAATTACGCAAAATAATTGTGTCCTAGTTTTGCACACCTGCGTACAACCGAAGGGTGTGACGAATGATTCAAATGGAATCAGCAAACGGGCATGCAGTCCACCCGGTCGTAAAGTTGGCAGCTAATAGACACCCACGTATCCCACCTCAAACAGAAGCTATTTTCATCGATGCATCATTCTTTAGAAATACACTGCCGGACATGGTGGACCCTTCTTGACTGGCGTCAATCCGTCACGTCCTGGACCCAATGAAACCGAAAGCGTCCCGCTGTTTTCTTCCTGTCATCGATCGTCTTGGTCCTAAACGAATGCTCCTTTTACCTAGGCATACGCTACCAGCCCTTCAAAATCCATGGTGGAGCCGCTTTCACGGAATATTCAGTTACATTTCGATCGTTACGAATCCTTTAAACATATATACACTAGTCACCATACTTCACATGTATACTAAAAATTGCTCGGTAGTTGAAATTCAACAGTGACTGATGCTAAGTTTGAACGTTGTTGAGGTAATTGTCTCAAGGAGTACAACTAAATGCAATGTTTTGAATATCGATTTTTTTAATTACGCCAGCTGTTGAGCGTCTGTGTCATTCTGCATTAATTTTCGATTTAAATTTAAAATATGAGCGATGGGGAAAATCAAATCTACAACGCGTTTTTTTTTCTTTTAGTATATTAGCTACGTATAGCCAAGGCTACACAGTACACGGATACAGTATAAAGATAAACAAGCGCTAATACATGATATACAATTAGGAATGCAACGATCTAAGTTTAACGATGAGTTAAGACGTCATTAATTTACGTAATCCCGGAGACAAACTGGTAGAGCTAAGCAGATAGGCGACAGAGAACGAGGGTCTAATCCCTGTTGATTGTGAAGTAAAGACGCGTATACACTATTCAGGATAGGACAAACAATATAATCTAGATAGGTGACTAACTGAACATTAAGTATGATATATTAGTCGTGTGTTCAACTTGGTAGATGAGTACGGCGATATTAATGAGTATGTGTTTGTGAAATACCTAATGTAAGCGTAAATATCAAACGTTACGTATGCAAGTATGTACATTAGATCACATGATGGTTTATCACAATTTTTGGCTTCAGGGGTTACAAGAATATTAAAGCAAAATTATAACCAACAGTGACATTCGTAATATCTGATGGAAAAATAACAATCGACAGACCTAATATTTAATTGTAAAATATTTTTTTAGAAATAAACACTAATGCAGGCGGCATAACCATGAAACATTAGATTTTAATCTATTTAGACCTATGCATATTTTACATTGACGAATAACACTGAGAACATAAATTCGAAACACCGAATGTGAAAGAAACGGAATTATCTATCTTAGGAGGATTGAGCAGTCTTCAGCGCGCAAGGTTTACAGCGGGCGATAGCTCGCGTCCTTCCGCCGCGCGTCTCGCCCCGCGTCCTCCCCAGCCTCGCGGGGCTGATACATGGCCCCTCTAATTATATTTACGTAGCGCCGCTCGCAACCGATAAATCTACGTGGAATGTAAGAGTAACGTGCGGTTATGGCCAAACGTCCCGTACCGAGCTCGTGAAATCTCTTCGAATATACAATTGTGTTAATAAAATTTAAGTTTCTACTAAATCTGCTACTCATTACTCCTTTTTATTGTTAGAAAATCGGTCTGCAAACTGGTAGTATGAATTTGATTGTTGCATACACTTGTAAATTTCTAAGTTGTGTGTGTTAAATTATGTGTCTACATTAGATAGACGTTAAACTTTATATAACGTGCTCAAAAATTCTCTACTATATTCTCAAAGATTTGCTGATCCGTACGTGGACTACCAGGTTAAATTAGACCACTTAAATCAGACATGTATTGACTACTGATATAGATACGGTTATGATACCAAAGACCAAACCAACTGCACAGCTAAATCAAATCACAAATCGAAAATTCACTACGAAATAAAACAATACGTTTAGTAGAAAGCTAGCAGTAAACGCCATCATTAAAAACAACAAAACAAACTCTTTGAATACTTCGGAGACCGATATAGATCGAAAGTCGTAAACATTTACGATGTTGGTAAGCCACACGTGGCGTACCATATCCTAGGTCTTGGACGGATGGAAATACTCCGGAAACGCACAACTGCAACCAAACGTAATGAACTCCATTCAGCCACCACAGAGTCATCGAACCCCGTCCAAGGTTAGCCTGACTGCAAACAAAATATAGACAGACACATCCATCAACCTCGCAAACAATGAAATCGTGACACTTCGAAGACTCGATAATAGCTCGCGATACCTCTCTCCTTGAAGGGCCTCGAACATATCATGCTGCGAAAGATAACAGAAAGTGTTATCAAGAAATAAAGATATAAAAACGACAAAGTCACGAGGATACATTTTTATATTTCTTGCAATGTTGAATAAATAATAACCCCCAATACCTTCTGCCTACCACTTCATCTCGACGATAGCTATCCAATGAAGATTGATGCAGTTGTACAATATGTGTAAATGCATTAATTCATGGGAGGCAAACGCACGCCAATGTTTTTAATACTCATAACTCATAGTGTGATACTAACAATACGGAATGTAATTTAATTTTATTTTCAGGAACAATAATGGGTTCTGGTACATAAGCTGTGTTCCATCTCAATACTTCAGAGGAATATGAAGCTACAGGCCTAACGTACGTGTCCAAGAAGTTTAATTTAAACCAAATTCTATATTGTTCATTGGACTAAGCTATATATATATATATATAAGTACGTATGTGGAAGTTGGTTAAGACACAGTCAAACTACTGCGGTACAGAGATTATATGGAACTGACCTTGTCCGATAAAATGAATTTGTCGCACCTGACCAACGATTAGTATTTTACAATACAATTACGATACGATACGGGTTTAAACTAATATGATGGTCTACTGTATTATAGCGGTTCTGATAATTCATTACTGATGTTATACGCGCAGTACTTAAGTAAATTTAAGGATTATTTTTCTCGGATATCGTCGTCATAATCCGCAAGTTGTTACAATATTAATCTTGTTAAAATAATATAGTTTAACACCTTCAACATCGGAGATCTGACTAGCTTTTTTATTACATCATTTTATAACTCACATTATGATTTACGCGAACTCCGTATCGAGGCCGACGGCGACGAGTTCATCAAATACCAGGTCATCCATAACTATCGCCTCACCCTCATTTACACTGTCCTGGGCTGGTTTCTGCACGATCTGACACATGAGCCAACATAAATACAGCATTCAGTCTAAGCATACTATATCTGTTACTTTATGTTGATACACAGTAAAAAGAGCCTCGCCCGTCGGATCGCATTCTAAAATTAGTAACTCACACTCGAGTGATAAGAGTTACAATCTTGCATGACCATACTCGGAATGTTTAATACAAAAATATAGTCGACAAGAGATCAGGCGCTAGCTAGCGTGTCGGGTGCGATAATATCGCGTGAATAACGTCCAAGAACGCTTGCAATTTCACACCGGTCCTTTACTCTTTATCGAGAAATCCTACCTTGACCTATCGCCGTACGACTTTGAATTATGATACTAAGATGACAAGAATAATAAATCCGTCAACTCGTCGACTACACCTGGTAGTGTAATCGGAAACGTGAGCTGCAGATGAGATCTCTAGGTTATGCGATACTCAGTCAATGACACATTTACGTGCGATGAACGTTGACACAACGCATGTAGATACTGGGACATTGTAGTACGATGACATAACACTTCATATCAGCGGTTTCTAGTTGAAATCTCGATCAGGTGTATTGAGATCCGAGGTACCTATTCCCGTCCATATCTAGCCGCCGAAGGTCGGCTAGACTTTCGCTTAGCCGTCGTCGTACTTCTACATTATGCGAGTGCCCCAACCTAAGAAAATCTAGTCACCTACGCGCGTGCGCTGCGAATACGCGATGCGGGCGCGCCGAGTCGAACGCATTACCATAGAGACAATCAAGAGTCAACACGGGAGCCGTGTTGACATTGGCCCGCTGTTACACTCGGTTTTGTAACGATATCGGGAGCCCGCATTCCGACGCTCGTTGTGTTAAATGAGAGTCGCAATTGTTCTCGGCCGGGTGATCGCCCACGTGTCGCGCTGCCGCACCGGCGCCGAGCTCGTTGCACAACACGGCAGCAGGTGAACATTCGCTCGCAAACGGCCTTGCGAGCGATGGGCATTGTGCCCTTATTGCACACAAATGTTACGGCTTTATTACAAAAATTAAAGCAGAACGAATGACAAAACCCATACAGCGAGCTTGAAAGTAAACGGCTAGTCATAATTAGGCAATTGTTCAAGAAGAAACTGTATCTTGTATAAAAGTTCTGCGTCGATCGCGCGTCGTCGCAGCGGACGCGCCGGCCTCGCTCGCGTGCCGCTCCGTACGGATCGGGTTTCGTTCCGCAAAGTCGAGATAACTGCTCGCTACCAAGAGGCACTGCATACTTGCATTCTGACTTTGATAACCGCCTCTAGCCTTATTGTGTCCTCTTTTAGCCGTCGTCCTATTCAAATAGGAAGTACGAGGTCGGTCGTAGTACCTAAATTGATTAGTGGAAGTTTCCTCGTGTCACCGTAGTTAGTCATAACGGTAACGGAGCGGCCGACCGGTCCGCCCGGCTAAAAACAGAGTTCTAATAATCGACACTCCATCTAAAATAGTCGCGTGACAAACGAAACCGAAAGTGATGCGTGATGCAACGGACCCGAATTTAGCTGGTGCGGGCCAGAGCGGTGCATCGGCCGTGCGGCACGCTGGGCCACCGGTGCCAAGACACTGGCATTTCGCACTAATGACACGAATAAGATATTAGCGCGGATAGTCGCCGCAGGAATCCGACTCAGGTATTCGGGCCACGTGTCGAATCAAAATTAACCATCGAGCGATTCGGCGTGATGACGTTGCCGCACGTATGTATGTCTAATCTCGCCCTTGCCGCATCGTATTCGATTTCCATTGCCGGTGACCTTTCGATGAACGCGACATTATGCAAAACAAGTTCGAACGTTGTATGACGTCGTAAATGAAATATATATTAAAAATAACCAGAACTACGCAGAGGTAAGTGTGCCATTGAATTTTAAGGTGAAAAATAAAAAAGTAAATTAACTTCAGAAAAGATTTTGTGTCTCGAAGTCATTATCTCACTCGTAATGGTTTAATTATAAAAGACATTATAAAGTAATGAATTTACTATTCATCATAAAACTGTTTTCAGGAATCCTCTTCGATCAGAGGCACCCGAGTGCATCGTAAGGGCGAGGCCCCCCCCTCGGGCGTGGCAGTGCACGGTGACACGGCGAGTGCGGGTCGGAGGTCCGGCCGCATTCCGACGCCGCTTGAAAGTGAAACTGTCCGACCAGCTGTAGAAAGTCAACGATTACATCTGGCCGGTGCCGGACGAGCAAAAACTGATATCTCCACGCCACACTCCCGGGAAACGAGCTGCCCCGGGCCGCGTCGCACGGTGAAATTGCCAATAAATGCCGGCTGTGGCCACAATCCCTTTCATTTACTTGGTTCGCCCGTCCACTGATCAAATGTAGAATTTCACTCAACGAGCCGCCGATTGACCCGAGGCTAATGTCGCGACGCACGAAGCTCACACTTCGTAGCAGCGCGTCCAACACAATGGATACAAAGATTTATAGAAATGAACGGCTTCGCGAAAGCGATTAGCCGATCCAACAATAAACACTGTTCGTTATCTCATAAAAAAAGTCACGAATAGAGTTGACTCAACGAAATCCAACGAATGTTGCGAATTGTAAGACTTATCGAATTTTATATCTTTGCGAAAGCAATTTGCTGATTCGATAGCGAACTGTGTTCGATAAAAATTGTACAACAGTTGCCAATAAATATATAAAAAGTCGATTATATACCACGTAGCATTTAATGCGTTTTTGTGACCAGATTTTCAATTACAACAAGTACATAAACACAGCTTCGTAAAGACCCCTGACCATATAATCGAATTTATTCAATCGAACCGACTGTCAACCGGCGTATTATTATTATAAAAACGTTTAATAATGAACTTGATTAATATCCGAATCGGCCTGCTAATTGCTCACTCCAATATAAATGAGCGCTTCCTGCAATTTCGGTATGTTTACAACCTCGGCGAGGTTAAGCCGCAATTTATGTGCACTCAGCTCATTAACCGGACGAACGGCGACAATTAAGCATTCAAATAAATCCGTGCACTTGCACGACTTGCCTACTTCTAATTAAATAAATTTACATACATAACCACACTACTGTCTAGTGTCGCGGTGGTATGACCCCGAATGAACCACAGTGCAGATCTCAGTACCGTATCATAAAAATTTAAAAAGATATTTTGTAGCAGAGTGCTCATGACTATTTAAAACCAGTTATACTACGCGTATATAAATGATATGAAAATAAGAGATGTGATCTGATAAGTTGAAAACTACTCAGCCGTCACTTCATCAAAGTAGTGACGTCATAACTAGTTTTGTTGTTATGCGATGTTATGACTGATTAGCAATACCAACCCTATCCTTTATAACAAATTATATTCATTGCACCAAAACTAAATGAAAACATTTACTGTTATTTATGATTTAATGCTTAAAAAATAAATTAACAATTTTGATGAAGTGATAAATGATGACAGTTAAAAAAAGTAATTTTATTTCGACAATTTTAAGTTTTAAATGTTTAAACAGAAAAATGAAATGTGTACATATATAAAAGGTTGTAAAGTAAAATATACTTCAATTCAGGTGTTACGTCTTCGAACCAGAGAAATAAGCGATGACGCATTAACTATCTTATTTAAAAATATATACCATAAATGATCACTTTGCATAAAACTCGTCAGGAACCTACGTAATTAACTCAGAAACCTGGTTATAGCTAGTAATACTTTTTTGACACATTGTTACATTCTATGTACTTCCATTAAAATAATAATGCACTGACGTTAATTTAAAAAGCTCTAATACTCAAATTAACAATTTCCAATATAATTACATGCCATTTTTATTTTAGTTTACTACGTCATTGCCATAATTATTTTTGATTAGCGTATAACGTCAAATTAATGACAATAACGTGGCTGAAAGGTGAATTATAATTACATAAATCATAATAATCTTAAATTACTAATTAAGTAGTTAAGTAGTAAAAACACATGCCGATGCATGAATATTATGACTGAGGAACACGTCAAATTTATATTAAACAATTTATGCATTAAAATAATTATGTGATTGTATGTAAACATTGTTTTCAATCCTGTTCCCGTCCCGATAATTTGCGTTATATTACAAAAAATTATAGGGCAATTTTTTTCTTCGTCTTTACAGCTCCTACTGTGTCGACAGTTCTCAGCAATCTTAGAAATAGTCAATGTCATATAAAATAACAAGTCGACCGATTTTTTTTCGAGAAATATTAACACTTTCAATGGTTAAACATTAGAAAACCACACTATCCAGAAACACTTCCTTGAAGTTTTTGGATGCAGCTCGAATACATGTTTCGGAATGTCGTTTATAGGTCGAGCGCTATTTTTTTACTACATACGTATCAAAAGATTGATGTCCACATTGCATGAGTGTAGAGAGGCAATTGTCCGTTATGGCACCAGCGGAGGGGGTTACCAGTACGTTTCCTAGTCAGGATAATGTATTCGTATGCATTATGCATATTATTATAATGATCGCACGGGTTACGCTGGCAGGCCTTACACCATTGAATGTCGCCTTTGTTTATTACGAAGCGCGTTGCATGAACACAATATTGTCTCATATTATTATCCTAAAGATAGCATGTCGCAACGCGCTTTATTTATTGTATAATATAGTGCAACCATGCTCGAGTAATGTAGTACCCTGTGTTCTCGCGTCCCTGGCTGCCGGACGAGGTTTCCCGGGTTCGATTTCCCACCGGGGCGGGCATTTATGCGACAAGTAACTGCTCGTTCTCGTGTTGTAGGTGTTTATGATGTCTCATTTGTGTATGTCCATGCTACTTTGTGCGGGAGTGTGTTAATAATTTTTAATATAATTTAATCAATAACATGCACTTGGTGGTATATCTATTTTTTACAACCCACTGAATTGTATATTCAGTCTCCCGTTAACATACTGCATGTATACAACAAAGTAGTGATACTTGTATTACAGAATTACAATACATCTTTTGCATCAATGTGTCTTGAAAATCTACGTATTTCCCCTAATACGAGTACGGCCAAAACAGATGCATATAAAAATAGATTTACTTACTGTGAACTTCCGTTACATAAAATCCCGTAAACTAATTCATAATAGTTTATTTAGTTGTCATTGACAAACTTACTATTATTTAATCTGTAGAAACGATAATGCAAATCTTGCTGAATCATTTTTCCGTAACAACAACAAAGTTATTGCAATGTTCTAAATCAGTATTTTTGCGAAGCGTGTTATTTCAACCGCATTACATCTTTAACGTATACAAAAAAAGACGGTTAACATCCTATGATTATTTTCCAAGTGTTCCTAAAGATTGACCCAAAAACGTGCCCCGAATTGGGCTATCCGCTGCCCCGCCTGTAGCCAGCTTCGTAAACGGGTCGTACACAGTTTATTACGCAAACAATGCCACATTCCAGGAACCCCGTGTAATATTATCTGTGAATGCAGAATTAAGGGTGAATTGGGGCACCGGCACCAGCGCTTAATTGCTATTTTAATGTTTGTCCTGTCTGGCTTACATTTTATTCTTAACAATGACAATGTAATCATGTAACATGTAACAATGAGTGTAATTTTGTATCCGAATTATACACTAATTTCTGTTTTAACATTCCGTATACTTTAACGAGGAATATGACTTTAATAAAAAACTCTGGAGTTAATATTTATCTAATTTTAAAAACTATATTTTAAAATCAAACATATGTTCCAACTGGGCCTCCTGCCCACAAAAGATCTGCTATGACGATGGGAATTTACTATTAATATATATTTTTTAATGTAACAGTAAATTAGTAGTGCCATCTATTTAGTGTATATCAAATTCATTGTCTATAAATACAGTGAAAAATAATATAGTCGTTTGGAATTCCTGCAGTTTATTTTTTTATTGTAAACGAATCTCGCTCTGACTCTGAACTGAAATACCGTCCTAGTATCGTGGGTTAAATATAATATTTTATACTCTCCTAGTACTTTCCTCTTTTTATTATGATATTGGGTAGACCTGTGGGTAGACCCTCAACGAGATGGACCGACGATCAGGTAAAGTTCGCGGGTAGCCATTGGCCGAGGGCAGCGCAGGACCGATCGTTGTGGAGATCCTTGGGGGAGGCCTATGCCCAGCAGCGGGCGTGGTCCGGCTGAGATGAGGACGATTATGATATTTTCATGTAATTCTTTAAAAACATCTTATAATTAATCTGAAGCTGACGGTAAACATCTGTTAGTTGTTTTACACTATCATTTGACTGTACTAGTGCGATCTCTTCGCCATATTTAAATGTAAGAGAAAGTTTAGACATCTTTAACCGCTTGGACAAATCCGCTTCGGAATTAAACTAAGTACAACTGTCGGTCACTCAACGCACGATACGTCACGTCGGCGCGACCTTGCACGTCACGTGACAATGCTGCAGCGGCGTCACGGTGGGATCGACGGAAAGATTTAGCTGATTGTGGACGGGACGAGTCACGCGTTGTCACTCATGTATACAACCCTATTATAGAGTGTTGACCCACTTTCGGTATTACTTAGGCATGCAAGAGCGACGTCATTATCAGGAAGGGATCAAAGGAACTATTGACATGAAAGGTAGTAAATAGATGTAAGGAGTAAACAGATATAAGAAAGAAGATGTAAACGAAGAAGAAGAAAAAGAGGTAAACAGATGTAAGAAAACCGCAACCTGTTTATTAGGGGTGTTGATACTGACCAGTACCTACCTGAAGCTCATATTTCACTGCAGTTTCATTACGTACAGACCTTAATAAGTATAGTGTTAACAACAAAAAATAATGAATTCTGCGTCGAAGCCAGATCGAAAGAGGGCTAAATATACAACGTTTATCTGAATAAAAACAGGCGTGATTTAAATACTTAACGTATAAAGAAAAAATGTTATAAGACGTCATAAAAAATTGAATGTCACGTTTCTACAACTTCTAATGCGGGTGGTTAAGTTTACCTTTTTCACTCTTACGAACACGTAATTCCGCGTTTATCAACAGATAATAATGAAATTAAAACAACGCAACAACACTACTATCTAGAACGGCCACAGATAAGCAAACAAGAGCCGGTGCGCAACGTCACGAACACGGAAAATAATTAAATGTACGTACGCGATATGTAAAACTTGTAGTATGTATAAATGTATGTATAAATTAAACGACCGGCAACCGACCGAGATGGATCTCCCCAATTGTGATGTTAACAAAGAAAACACGTTGTTAGCACATTACAATCTAAAGTAATTTGTGGATGCGAATATATTTCTCAAGTGACATATTTCTCTACTGCATAGTTAAAATTTTATTGTAATAGTTCCTATCGAATAAATGACGTAGAGCAGTTCGTTTACCTTGTAATAATGATTAGAAGTTCAAAAGTCTTTTATATTCCTTTAAACGTCATGGAAACAATTTAATTTTGCCGTATTTCTTGTTGTAGTTCAATTGGTGAAAGGTTTTAGGTTCGATCCCAAACTATGCAGATGTTATTTTACGTGACATAGAGGTATTTGGTATAGGACGTGATTGTTTGTGATGCAATGTTAATAATTATAGCAGTTCATCAATCATCTCCAGTAACTGGATGTACAAACACACAGATTTTGCGGAACCAAAACATTTTGCTTGCAAGGTCTCTCATCAATCTTCGCGTTCGCATCACAAAGTAATTTACACCTTCAGTTTCGTAATAGGTTGAACGTTTAGAAAAACGTGTGATATGTCTCGCAAGAATGTATTCTAATATTAATATTTCGAAGGCTAGAAGAACACTCATTCTGCGATAATACAACACTCCTTGTGACTGACTTGTTATGATATTTTTAAACTGCACACCCGCACAGGAATATTTATGTAAGAGATTAAAACATTGAAAAGAAAAAATTATCAATATCTCCCCAAGCCGAAATTATTCGCTTGTTACTACCACATAGGATCTAACTTCATTTCAATAAAACAATACAGTGGATTTCATTTATTTCGACCTTGGCTATAGCGACATTTTTTCTATAGCGTCAAATGAAACTGACTAACTAAAGTGTGTGGGTCTGTATATCTTTACCCTATGCCTGTTACGACTCCCGGATATAACGACGAAACTACGCGGTCCCTTCAGTGCCGTTATATCCGAAATCCACTGTAATAAATGTTAAATATTAAGCTACTTACGATAGTGTAATAATAATTAATAACAATAAAAGTATTATTTAATCCCATCGCTACGCTTAAGATTCTAATCTAGCACCCCTCGCTACACTCGGAATTCTACAATCGTTCATTTCCTTCTGGATTTAAACAAACGCTCTCGCCAATACATTCCGTTGGTCCCTTGTACAATAATCTACTATTAAATTCTAAAAAAACATAATTTCTCACCGTTAATAAATTGTACCCAACCTCTAAAAATTTCCATTGTATACCCGCACGAAACCTATGGTATAAGTAAATAAAATAATTTAAGTATATGATAGATAATTTTTTATACCCGAATACAGTTGACACAACATAAAAAAAAATATACTACTGTCAAATTTGGTGGTTGTTGTGTTAGTTGTTTCTTCGCATGTATTTAAAAAGTCAACAATAAACAGTACTGTTTCGTTTACAACACTAGCAGAAGGAAACACTACACCATGGCAATAGGAGTTGGTGTACAACTGCCGAGCTAAGTACGTTTTAGAAACTGCCCCATTGTTTTGTGTAGGTTAGATTTACAAGCGATTATCCGATACAATCTTATAACAACTTCATTTCTAGATTTATAGACGCGTTTCACTTTCGTTTAAGGTAACCCAGAAACAGATCCAGTGTTACGATTCATAAAAAATGATGCTCAATGCTGTCAATCTAATTTATGATGAAACAGATGAAGCTTCTATTAAAATAACAGATAACAACCGAGAGCAGAGCGCCACCAATTTCGAAGCAATTGTACCCTTACTTATTCATTCTTAAACAAAATTAATTGTAGGGATGTTAACGTTCAATTGTGAATAGCGGCATTTAGCAACTACAGGTGCATCTTGGTAGGCAGCGTAAGAACACTAATAATTCAATAAAAAAACACCTTCACACACAAACGTAGTCCTAGTTACATAATTACTTGTTCTTATTGTACACATTACAGCAGATTGCAATCTTTGGTCCCGTCACAATAAAATTGATCTATAAATGAAAAGTGCATTATAGTATACGTAAGTATATTCAATTTGTTTATTTATTGATGCTATTAATCTTCGTGCGTTAAAGAGCGCAAAAAAACGTCAGACCACCGCGTGCAATATTAAGATACAAATACAAATTGTTGAAGGTATAACTGATACGAAATATTTATTTTGGCAACCAAAAATTACAGCAACAGTTACAACAGCCTGGGACCGAGGTGTCTGTGTTTAGCGCGTCACAAGTAAAAGGTAACCACGACGAAAAATATATATATTTTTTGGACACCTTCGACGGTTACGAGCTCATGAGTAGATAGTGGTTTAAGACATAACAAAGTGATGCTTTAAATGTTTCATACCTTTAGAAGCAGATCTTAATACAAGTTGTTTATTTTCAACAATTCCTACATGGTATAAATTAGTCTTTATCTGTTTGACTAGATATAGGGATTTTTATATAGTTTTGGCTTATACATAAAATTACTCACTGAATAACATAATAATAAATTATTTTTCCTTCAAACAATAGTTTAAAAATAATTATAATTTTGCTTATGAAGAATGTAACTGAAGTAAAGAAGTGATGTAATGATGAATGAATGTAACTTTTATCTGATGAAAGAATACTTATTGTATTGGCTCCTAACATTGATATCAGGCTCAGTTGTTTGTTTTGTACAAATTTAAAACCGATGGTAATAAACTTATAATTATAGATTAACTTAAGTTGTAATTACTGTTGCAAAAATAACAATTTAATTACAAATTTATAATTGTATGCTTACTCACATGTGTAATATTGTAATAAACATGCTTAACATTTATTTGAAGGTTGTTTAAATAACAAATTAATTCTGAATAAGTAAAAGGAAGTTGCACATATTTATGCACTGTGTTGTGACAAGTTAGTTATAATTAAATATTACAAGTAAAAAATGTACTATTGTTATGTTGAATAATCGAGTAATGTACTTAATATACAAGAAGTTGTTAAAACTTTATACATATAATATATTTACTTTGTGGGTTCAAGCTTGTTAAAACTTTTATTACTATTTATTTATTCTTATAGTCACAAATTGTATAGTTGAGTCAGATTTAGTTAAATAATATTATGGATTTTATTTAACAAACAGTTTTACAATACTTTTAAATAATGGGTTAGGCTGTGGGCTGTGTGGTGAACTATATCCTTTACCAATCTTATTCTGATAGGAAACCCAAACTCAGAAGGTCAATAATTGCTTACATTGTAATAATATATTACAAAGTATGTAATGCATGGTGGTACTAGTAGTTATAATTGTGTGTAACACTCAAAACAATATGAAATTGTATAACATGCAAATATAGATTAATAATTAGATTTTATTGTGTTCTTAATTTAAACAACAAGCATTCAATTAATTACAAGTGAAAATAACAATATTATCTTTAATTATCAAGGTAGCACAAACTCATCCGTCATCTTTATCATAACCAGAGATAAAATAGTACAGCATGCTCACAACGTCAGTGGAAGCAAATCTGGTCCTAGTATTCATTCTATTGTGTTGTTTCTTAGTTCCTTTACATTACAATACAACTATCAGCTGAGTACAATAGCTATGTACATATGCTATGCATGTCACACACTCATAAAGCCAGTTATCAAAGTTGGCCATGAATATTTTATACTTGGTTAACTATCTATGTCTTGCAGATTATAAAACTTACTGAGACTAAGTTTTTACTATTATCTTTATCATAGTCCTTAAGTATACAATTGATAAAATATTAATTATATTCACTTTTAGCCTGAGTTTTGTTTACTACAAAGTTTTGAAAAAGTTTGTAACTTTTTCCAAGTACTTCGGTACTTACGTCATGCTCATTATCAACTAATGATCAAAACGTTAACTGATAAATTATGTAATTATTCATGTAACAAGTAAATATGTCTTCATAATTGTAACGAATAAAGACCACGCGTGACTGACCTTGCAAAGGGGGTCTGTTCGACGTGGTAGACATCTGTTATGGGTTCTGTGCGCATGATGGTACGGAGCCGCTCCTCTGCCAGCTCCAACAGTCCATCACTCGCCGTCTTGAAGTCAGCTTTGCTCAAACCACTTAAAACACTCATTTTAACGTGTAGACGACTAACGACCGAGCCGAAACGACAATATGCTTCAAGTCTCACCAAACAAACACTTTAGTCCTTATAATCAACGAATACACTTATACGTTAAACAAGGCATCGATTAGGCGATATAAAACATTTTAAATGCCTCCGGTTTCTCAAAAGGTAACTGAATGCTCTCCCTTGTCATTGCGAGAAGCGGTTACGGTTTCGAAGGCTCCAGCTTCACTGCGTTGGACACGATTAACAAACAAACATTTATATCACTTCATCATTAGGCGCAATGAAAAGTAATAAGTTGTTTATTTACACTCGCGTTTCGAAATAAACTAAATTGACAAACACGGCAGGACAGCTGCGCATCGACGAGTCGACCGCACTTCGCCGTACACGTTTCTGAAATCTGTCGCTTGCGTTCGACTGGTTGAACCTCCCGGCAGCCGATACGATTCAAATTCCAAGCGAGGAAATGTCGTTCCGTAATTCTCTTGTTTTAAGTTTGAAAGTTGCTTAGCAATACTTATTCATTCAATGTTGAATTATTTTCATGGAGTTTCAATAGATGTCGCTGACAGTGATAATATTATCTAATCTTATCGGCATGCATAGGTATTTAGATAAAGTTACTGACAATTTTAATCTTCTTAGTATATGTATATCATAATTATAATCGTAGGTACATTTAACTCATTACTTAATACTACAATCATAAGCAAGTAGTGACATCTGTTGAATAACTTAACTACCTA
>DWPT01002681.1:0-15734 GCA_018251895.1 Agathymus mariae mariae | reverse complement strand
ACATCACATTAGAAACCTCAAAAATAACAGTATTTCTCCACTATTTAATAGATGTTATCATACATATAAACCTTCCTTTTGAATCACTCTATCTATTAAAAAAACCGCATCAAAATTCGTTGCGTACTTTTAAAGATTTAAGCATACAAAGGGACAGAGAAAGCGACTTTGTTTTATACTATGTAGTGATACATATAATAACACTTAACTATCGGGATGAAATTCATACGATTTTACATCTCCCAGTACTTAATCATTCCTTTTTCATTGTAAGGTTAAGCAGATTGAATTGGTCTGGTACGTTTCTGGAAACGAGAAGAAGGTAAGAAAGAAAGTAGATATTGGCTCTCGAGCCCCCAGCCGACCCACGACGCATTGTTTGCCGGCTGTCTCAAGGAGGGTGGTAGCTAGCTTCACGGAAAAATAATAATACCAGTACTAATAATAAGGACTTAATAATAATACTGATAACATAATCCTTATGCGAAGATTTACCTCCAAGGAGGGTGGCTTCTATCGCCTCTTAACATACCTTGTTCTGCCAGCATGGGATTGGGAGGAGTATTCTAGGCCAAATTCTAAATTTTATTCTTGTTCAGCCCTAGCTTATTACGATATAAGAATTTGGTTTCTAGAAACTCTAATTCTATTAAGTATTGTTTTTTAAGGTGTCTATACTAAATCCTTAAACGTTCGACACCATGTAGAAAATGTATTTTAAAAAAATGTTTATTACTATTTTATTTTACTTTATTTTCAACATTTTTAGAGATTCCAAAATTAATACATACATCACAATAAAAATCAACGTTTCTAAATGACATACCATGTTGAAGCTTTATAATAGATGTATTTTGTATTGCAATAGGATTCCTAATGAATTTCTAATTAAGTGCTACGTGTCTCCCGTATCAAGCTAGTGAGAAATGGTAATTGAATGCCGCATACATTTAATCAGATGAGTCAATTCGATGTAGGTCGTTGCATTCCGCGAATTACGAAATAATAGGCCCCAATTAGACGTTTTGATTTATAATTAATGAGAAATGATTTCGTGGTACTAGCAATTTTGACTATATTTGAGTTTTAGATAGATATACATTACTCTGTACATACATACATATATAATGCGACTGTTCATGATAACGTAACATTTGAACGGCTTTAACGATTGGGGTGATTTTCACAAAATAGGTTGTTATGTCAATATCTACGCTTTGATTTGATAGATTTTAACGAAATTTTTCACCAAATTACAAAACAAGATTATTTATATTTCAAAGCACACTACAGTGGTCAATAAAATGGCTGAATAGCCTCCGTTAGGTCAGTTGAATTATATAAAAATACTTTTATATTAATTATTAACAACGTTTTTTTAAAACCCTTAGAAGTAATAGAAATCTAAACGATCGTTAGATAACTATGTTCACCTTAGTTTAAATTAAGTATAAAAAAAATTCTTATAACATTTACAAAGTTCTGAAAAACCAAAATTCCGGTGTTCTTTGTAATGTTCTTTCTTAGATACACGGTTAAGAGTATTCCTCTTTTTGACATTATATTGTCGGTTTGTTGTTTGAAAATTCTCTTTAATGTAAAATTCATTTTGCCCATAAGCAAACTGTTTACTATCTGGGTCTATAACAGAGCGCAAATATTAAATTTGTGATGATTTCTAGAAAGGGTATTATTTAAATTGTAATATTTGAATAGCAAGCCTTAATTCGAATAAATATACATTGGTATAATGTATTAAAATGAAACCGGCCATCGGGATCATGACGATGACAACATATTCATAATAATTGCCTCACTGATGGGATTGCGATCTGTACAAATGACAGAGGTTAAGACCAATGTCTATCACGCCAGATCTTCGTTGTGGTGGACTATGGATTTTATCCGCACATTTTGAGAGGAGGCTTCTTCGAGGCAGTGGGTCCAATACAGGATGTGTTGCGTAATGTGATGATTTTAATAGGTTAAGGCATTCTGATACGATGCAGTTCACGATATCAATGTATACATTAATTGTAAATGTTTTAAAAAATTGTAATAGAGGTATAAAGTTCGAAACGACCAATTTTGTAAATCGACAATAAATCTTTTGATTATTACTGTATCACGTCGATAATATAGAATAATTTTAGATGTAAATTGACATATTATTATCTGTTACCTCATATTTTTATTCCGTGAATCAAATTTATTTTCTTAACTTAATTAACTTATTTTTTTAATAACGCTTTAAATGTTTATAAATACATAAAATGTATATATCCGTAATGCGTAAAAATGGAGTAGTGCTCGTACAACCAATTAACAAATTATTGAAATAAAACATTCAATATCAAATATCCAAATAAGCAAGCCTCAGTAACATCACACCACAATAATAGTTATTAGTCCGTAATTGATTTTCGATCGATTTATTTATGTTTCAACGTAGTCACTATATGATAGTGGTTGATACAGAGTTTTTGTTTCAGACTTCGCGATGGAGCATTTCAGAAGAATAAAATGTAGCTGCCTCGGAAATTAGACTTCATGTAGATTTTATATAACATAAAAGTTAAAAGAAGACGAATGTGCAACGATAGAGTTGTAATCTGTTTCCAATGTCGGGCCCGGAAGAAAGCGTCTCGTAGACAATGCCCAGCTTCCTTAGAGCGGCTACAGCTTCAGCCCTACTGACGGTTTTCTATTCCATTGCAGGTATGTCAAATTGATCAAAGTAATTTAAATTGCAATCACCCTGCTTCAACCGTTGCGGTTCATTGTACGGCATGGATCTCCTCGTAATCGTTTAGGCATGGAGTGTACGTAGTGCTTCCAGTGTATATTGGTGGAGTGGTTAATAGTCAACTCAGTTGCTGGAAGATTTTAAGCCACTAGTTGTTTCGACATGTCTTAACGACTGTTACCTGATCATAACAATCGGATCGAAAGCTTAACGCGTCCTCCGAACGGTAAATTAGCTCTCTGCTGTCACCCACCTAAGAACCGACCGCGTTTACAGTTTCTAAACTCCGTCACTCACTTAAACCGACACAAGCCGTCGGCCTATGAGCATTTCAGATACCATAATAGGTTCCGTAATTAGCATAAATTAAAATGTAAGGATTTAATTTTTAAGGATAATACTTTTAACGTACTGGGTATCGGGGAATGCTGGATTCATTTTCCGCACTACTCATACATATATCGACTTCAGTTCGAAGTGCTTTTAACCCCGTCAATCACTTACCATTGGCATAAGCTGTCGGATTAAAATCATTGCCAACATAATTGCCTCACCAATTAATATTAGTAAAATGATTAGTAATATCATATTGAAACATACTATTGACTCGTCTACGGATTTTTCTAAAATTTTAACATTATTATGTCTCTTATAGACTAATATCGTAAAAATGATTGTACAGATTTGCGTTAGCTAAGGTATTCCTGGATCACAATGTTGAGTGGATCTTTATGATAGTTAGAAAAGTTAAGTGATTTAAATAAAAATGTAAAAACATCAGATAATTTGCTATCTTACGTTCAATAAATTGATCGGGGAATGGCAAATTTTTGTTGGTATAAAACTTGGTATTTTTATGGGCGAAGTCTAGAGTTTGTATATATGATAATTATCGATATTCAAAATATATTATTCAATTCAAAATTATTCAAAGTATATTTTAACTAAAACAAATGAATGGTGTGTTAAATACCAGACTTATTTGTTGGATCACAGTTGTCCACAGTCTAACAACGTTCTCGTTTGTTGTTATTTTAATATAAAAACTACGATTAATCTTAGCGGTAAAGCTAAAAGAAATGAATGCTTTCTCGGGGTTAGCGGTTATTGCTCAACTGTTTACAGATAGGATCTGCAGCGGCCATCAGTCCTGCTAACTGTCCAAGCCCAAAAGAACCATTAAATAAAGATTTTAAGTTTTTCCGACAACATTGCGACATTGATTTAGTTAGTAGCTTTGAAGGTTAACTTAATACAATTAATTATCTTTAGGTTGTGAGTCACTGAAGATTCCAAATATTTTGTTTTCACCAAAATTATAACAAATTTAAATTAAGCTTTTTGTTGGCCTTTTATTAATTTTAATTATAATTTAATTATAAACTTTTAATTATAAACTAATATCTCAGTGTAACAAACAGTTTTAGAGATAACAGCGATGGGTTAATGCGAATGTTAAATAATACTTTTAAAATGATCGAAAATAAATTCCTAATGACTTCATACATTCTTACATACGAGTAGCATTACAGATAATTTTAATGGAAATATCCGAAATACAAACAGTCCACCTGATGGTTAGCAATCGCCAACTCGTAGACATTCGTAATACCAAAGAAATTCTTCTTGACAAGGAACTGGGAAACTGGTTATTGCTGGAACACATTAAAAATGTGTTAGTTGATTTTACATTAAGACTGGAAGGAATTTTACCCAGGTGAGTAAAAACCGCTGTCACCGTGCCTTGCATCAGGCAGGGAATCGTCGTTTTAATAAAATACGTGGTACAGAGTCTAGTGACTTCCTACAGGAGTCGATCCCTATTGCCTCATCCTTTATTCAGAGTTCAGGGGATAATGGTTTCGAAACCGACATGGGTTCGATCCACTACCTCACAAATTATACGTATGATTAATAAAGAGCTTACTAAACAACTTTACACGTGTAGAGAGTAATTAAGCAACATCCTTATGGTTAAATTGACGTGTAACGGAGTAGTAAAACAATTAATGAATTAGTTGAGGCATTTATAATGTTCATCGATTATTGAGTTCGTCGCTATAGAGTAGTTAGCAAAGGAACTACAAAGCGAAGTGAGGCGTCAATCAAGCCGGAAGCAGCTGTGTCGGTAGCGTGTTGTTTAGCAATTTATCACTAAGCTGATTATATATAGGCTCTTTCCCGTAACTTGTTTTATGATCTTGTTTGCTCTCTGTATGCCGCACCTCTATTTATACACGTTATAAATATAAAAAGAGAGAGGTACGGAATTTGTTAAGCGCTTAGAGATATTTATGTTTTTCGATTCGGACTTCGTGTTGAAGTATATTTTTTAATCGTCAAAATCACATGCGAATAACAATGACTAATAAGTTACTTTTGTTCATGAATATCCAGAATAAGCTCAAATCGAATTACAGTGTTGGTTAAGTCTGATCACCATCATTGCAAGCCACTGGTGGATGCCGCGCTCACAAGGGGGTTATGGGTTGTGGTAATAGTCCGCCACGCTGGTCCATAATAGGTTGGCACACTTGCCTTACCTTTGAATACATTATGGTGTCGGGTATGCACGTTTCCTCATGATGTTTTCGGTCATAAATGCATATTATAATTATTCTGAATTAAAAAAAAAATGAGAGGTTCGTGCAAGAGTTTAAACTCGAGTCTCCCATACGGACGACCTAATTTTGAACCACTAAGCTACCACTGCTCAATTGTTAAGATTGACATCGACTACACAATTCATGAACATAACTTGTATTATTTATGGTGTGCCAATATGCCAATATACTGTATTAAAATATAAAAGTAGAAGTCCAATCGCTGAAACTCTTCACACTATGGTTCTCGGTGTTGCGGATTGCATGAACGTACACAACATGACATCACAAACACCCATGACCCGAAAATTTGTCTGTACCGTCTGCCCCGGCCGGGAATAGAAACCGAGATCTTTCCCTCGATGGAGTCACTACCAAATCAGCTACGCAGTTGTCACATATTATCTCTGAATAATAAATGACTTTAAATAAAAATAAGAAAAGATATATCCGTGATGATTTTAAACTTATGGTCTCGCCGTGAATATATTGCATACCGATTGCGTATGCAATATATTCGAAATATCAATAAAAAACCCAAAAAAAAAAACATTAAAATCATGAGTACCGGTTACAGTTAAAGTGGATAAATATGTTTCTTAAATAGCAAGCCCGTTTTAACATAATAAAGTCAGACAAGTAAAAATAAAGTAATAAAAAAATATTTTAAGTTGACGAACCAACCAAAAACTCTAATTCTAATCCATCATTACCGAACACCCTTAAATTTGGGAGGTATGCTGTTCACTGACAAGGTCAGAAATTCGAGACCGGAAGAAACCAAATGCGTGTCATTTGACCTTTCGGTTAATGTTACGTGAAATGATTATTATATCACAAAATTGCTGAAATCTACGTTGACAATCTTTAAATGTTGTATATATTCACTGAGTCTGTAATGTTAATAATTTTTTGGCTGTAAATATTACTTTTAACTTCATTTTAAATTATGAGAATTTATTTAAATCATACAAATATAAAATAAATGATTTTTCTTGCATACATATAAAAATAATAACTTTCCTGTTCAGACAGAGAAATGTATATATTTTTATGGATTTACTATTTACGGAATGTTCACATTTTATCACACGCACACAAGTAGTTTCTAGTTATAATTTAAATTTATTTATTATGCACATTGCTCCTAATAAAATAATGTAAATGTGAAACGGACATAAAATAAAGTTGCCTTGATGCAAAACAAAACTACGTGGATTTAAAACTAGCATTACAAGAGGATCAGCAGTTTCATTTGTAGAAACATTACTACACAGAAACTTATTACAGCGGGTTTACATAATCACTTATGGGAATCAATTTATTATTAAACTTCATACTTCTCGGTGGAAGTAACTTATTGTAAATATTTAGGTTGAGATGAAAAATAATTCACAACAAAACCATAACGTGCAACAAAAGTTACATTTGACACTAACAAGAAAAATATAAAATGGTAAGAAACCATTGTAAAAACCTTGTATTAAATTCAAGACAAAGAACATCCACTTCTGGACTATAAAAAAACTTTGGATAAATAGTCATGCAGAACAACGTACATAAACCAGAAAAATAAATTGTATAAAAGTAAACAAGTACGACAACGGCCGCGCCACAAATTGTATTTTCAGCGGCGCAGGTGGCATGGCCTTAAGCTCTGGCCGACGACGAATCCGTATGCGGCTTTAATTTAACTTCGCTTCACTAGGTATTTGTTGTGCACTAAAACTTAGGCCTTACACACTTGTTGCAAAATGGCTTATGAAATTATTACATTATTATACACTGAACATATTGAGCAACGGATGACAGAACATTCGGTACGTGTGATAAATGTATTCAGCATTATATTGAGCTTCATCTGCGCTTTATCTGAAAATTCTCATTTGACTTTGCTAATTTAAAGCAAAGAAGAAATTAATCCAACGATACAATTTACCGGTTTACTTATTCCTCCTCCTTGAGTCAGTACCACAATGCTGGCTGCGATTGACTTGTTGGTCCGGTGCACTGTCCATGGGATTGTGAGCATTTTTATTCAGCACCAGATCTTTATGCGTTTCCATATTATTGACCGTATATTTATGAGATTGAGAGGTTTACATATTATTGAATTTTGAGATTGTAAAATATTGTACTGAATTTTATGTTTTTCATTTGTATTTTTCTTGTTTGATTTCGGCACAGAGAGACACTTTACATATCGGTCACTTAATATTATGTGAATTTCAATTCCAAATTCTGATTCAACGATTACCATTTAGACTTTTGAAAAATGGTCGTAAAAGCAATTTTAAATAAATATTATTTCATTAATTCATTTCATTTATGTAATTATGTCGTTGATTTGTTTCATTTTATTTATTCATTCAGAGTAATTGCAAAGAAAATGGATGAAGTCCTTATTTCATAACAGAGAGCTTTATGAATTGTTTCAATGTCCCTAGCAATTAAACCCTTCAGGACGGAGCGCTTAGTACCGTCACGGGAGAATTAACAGATTGTGGATATTTGCTTCTAGTTTACTTGGACTAAGATGCTTTAATAGGGAAAGGACCCCGACCGTTACAGATACCTTCAAAATAAATATTATATTCAGAAAAAATAATTCAACAAAATTTTATAATACATTAATATTATTGCAGCAGAATTGCATATTGTATCACAAAATAAATGAAAAGTCAAAAAAGCCAGCAAGACAACTTGTACTTCTGTAAAGAATGCAGATACAAAAAAAGTTAAATGCCTCAATTTTCAAATAAAAAACCTGTAGATATAAAAAGAAAATTGCACAAAAGTAAATAGCAGTCGTACCACAAATTGTTTCCAGGGGCACAGGTGGTACGACCTTAAGCTCCGCCGGCCGACTCCGAATCCGCATGTGACTTTAATTTAACTTTGCTTCACTGGATTGTTCTTGCACTAAAATTTGAATTATTATTTATATCCATTTAGTGTTACCTAAACTTTTACCTAAAGGTTAACATTTTTGCTACATTAAACTTTGGCTACATTGCGGTATCAAAGAGATTCGGTTTATGTAATAGTCTGACAACATCAAATAACTAACTAAATAAAATGACCATTTTAATACGGCTCTTTATTTAAATTGACTAAAATATCGATTCTAGGATATAAGTGTTAAAAAATAGATTCTCATTAACAGTAAGAAATTTCTGGTCATCTAAGCTAATGATATATTAAATATATTAAAATTTTCCGTAGAAAAGCCAATGACGGTAAGGTGCCAGTTTTTTTACAGAGGTGTTTATATACATAACATTAATATAAATATGATTCATCAAAGCTGAACAAAAATTATAAATTGCTTTTTACCCATTCATACGACGTTACTAATTAGTTAAATGAAATTTTTAAATATGTAAGTGAACCTTTTAGAAACACAACATTTAAAAGTGACATCCATATGTAAATTCTCTTATTACGCATATCTATACATAAATTCTACTGAAATTATCAATATAACAGGTACACGTGTGTTCCACATGCAGTATCAAGTAGTACCGGATTAGCATAGGTAGCAGCTCACCCCGTGCGCTGTACGCTTTGAATACGTAACGTGACTGCATCAATGTGGGTTCGTATACATTCTTATATATTGGCGTACTTTTTTATCTAGTTTAGCAAATTATTTGTACGTAGAATGTTAAATTTTTAAATAAAATAGAATAAATGTCAGTGCACTAGGTTAAATAGATTAATTTTAATTGTTAATCGACTTTTCATATATATCAAAAGTGAAAATAACTTCGTTATACATTAAATGTATTTACCGACATTTTTGACCACTTTAAGGTATTTTTATCCAAAAGTCACAAGCATGTGACGTATTTGTCCTTCTGTTGGCTTCGATCTTAAGCTCAAGGTCGTAACGGGTGCCGTAGAGAGAGCAATGACCGTTGTTTCGTCGTCACCAAACTTGTAATTATGAAATTGACATACGTATGAAGGTTACTAAATAGATGCTTTAGTCAGCAGGCTGAAATGATAATAGATAAACAGAAAAATATGATATCCGGTGCGAAAGAAAAGTTAAAATATTTAAATTTGAAGGGATATAATGTATATTTTTCAAAATGAAAATAATAGCACGTTTTACAAATGATGCGATACATACTGAGCGAAATTAATTCAAGGATATGGGTCTCTTTAATCTTTGATTTCGTTGGAGATTACAATATTCTCTAGGTGATTTGCTTTGACAGTGGAATTTTTAGCTTCTACTATTACTTTCCCTACTACATGTGACAAAAAAAGCGATGAATATGAATGTAGATGGGTATAGAGCGAGAGGAAGGTCCAAGAAACGGTGGATGGATTCTATCAGAAGTGATATGAATTAGTTAGGTGTAGACGTAAGTATGACAGGAAAGACTTCGCCGACCCCAGATAATGGGTTAAGGTAAGGATTGTTGACTGACTTTATTATACACCGGGCTATTGATACCTTTGTACATCATCCGCCAAAATGTTTAAACATTTTAAAATCGGGAAAAATCCAAGAACAATTTTAAAGAACGGTTAATAAATCCCTGACAGTAAATATGCTCATCTTTTTGGTAATTATTTCAGCCATTTTTATCGGCAACAGCTCTTGTACTTAATTCACAGACTGCTACAGAAATATTTACTTGCTCGAATATTGTTTGTGTGACGAATATTTTTTATGTGTGTCCGAATGGCATGTAGAAGGCCTTCAGAAATGTTGAACCTAAAAAGCTCCCTGGTCCAGATGGTAATGCATAATACGTCATAGAAGATTGTCAACCAGTTTTTCTACAACCTTTAGCTACCTTTATTTTCAACCTATATCTAAAGAGTTATATGTACCCGAATGAATGGGCAACATCATGTAATGTACCTGTTCCAAACAATAATTTCGCATTAGATGTAAGTTATTTCAGACCTCTAACTACAATGGGAGTATTCGGTAAATTGTTTCATAGTATTACTCAATAGTTACTAATTGCACAGTTGGAAAAGTCAACTATCTGATGCTAAATACGGTATTGGAGTTGGTCGATCTGCTAAGAGCAACCCACTACGAGTACAAACTAACTAGGGCAGTAAATAGTGGTTTATAAGTTGACTATGCTTACTTTAACTTTCTATAAGTGTTTTATATGGTTGACATTGATGTGTTCCTATGGAACTGCTGCATTTATTTCAACTTTACTAGAATTCTGCTCCTGCTACCACCGTAACATGATACAGTCAGTATGTGTAGCTTAATAGATGTATCCCAAAATCGTAATATATTTTCCGGAATAAGTCAGGATTATCGGGCTTTAAAAGATCTTAATTTATATAAACGATTTGCCAAGTACGGTCAGGGTAGTTTTTGTTATATGCAGACGATCTTATTTGCAAATCGAAAACCTATAAATCGTTGGGATTTATAATAAGACAATCAAGAAGTTTTGAAAATGTCGTCGCAATTTAAGTGTTGCCTAATTGCCACGTAAACAGCATATTGGATGGTAATTCATATACATATCTGGATTCCACATAAAAAAAAGAACAAACTGAAGTTAGAAAATTTTCAAAGTTTTTTTTTAAAAAAGGTTATACTAAAAGCTATTACTTCACAAAACTACCAGCGAATACATTCAATCCATACAATGTACATAAAGGCGTTGGTGTTACCTACATTTTTAGTAAACAAATATATATCAAATTAAAATAGATTTTTTCTACAGCAAATATTTGTATTTTTAGCTGTATTTGTGTGTAACCTGTATTTTTCCAGCACCTAATAATACATTATTGTACCGAATTTCAAACAGAATAAAACTGAAGATATTTCTGTCCTCTTTTCTTAAGTACACCTATAGAGCAAATTGATTCGCTTTTTTTTCTCATTTGAGATCTCAAATACATCAACAATTCCGTAGAAAAGCCAATGACGGTAAGGTGCCAGTTTTTTTACAGAGGTGTTTATATACATAACATTAATATAAATATGATTCATCAAAGCTGAACAAAAATTATAAATTGCTTTGCAAAATTGCAGATTTGAATATATGATTCAATTTTGTATTAAAATGTTTTTTTTTATTAAAAAAAAAATTAAAGTCACAATTCTCAACAAGCAAAACATTTGCGACGAGTTAGCATAGCCAGGAGTTCAAGTTATGAATTCCTAAAGGAGTGACATGCATGTGGCGTTGGAATATCAAATGGGTGTATTTGTCTTTTGTTCGTTTTGTATGTACTCGTAAGATACTTATTAACATCTAATAATATTTTTTAATATTTATATTAAGACATAATGTTCAAAATTTTAATGTCGAGTTATTAAAATAAGTGATACGCTAGACCACGATACGCTTTTAATAATAACATTATTTGTATAAAACTACTGCCGAGCGAATTTTTATTGATATTTTGATATTTTGAATTTACATTGATAACAATAGAAATTACTGCCTCAAACTAAATTTTTATTTGGAAACATTTTATAAATTATCTAAATGCAAACACATCGTAAATGTAAACTGTTTATCGAAAATGCACTTCTTAGTTTGACCGTGATATACGAGGGCGATGTTTATTCCATTTGCTATCAGACCGCTCCCGTTCATTTCCATGGATATCCGATAATATCGTACCTGATGTTACAAACACCTATTATTAAGAAGTAGAAATTATTTCAAATCTGAGGATGTGAAATATAATCAATTCAGTAACTAAATTTGAATTAATGATTTTTTTTTATTACTACGTTCTTTTAATCTGCATAACAGATCTCGATGTATTTTTATTCTTACAATAGCCTTATCTTGAATCGTATTACATTAATCCTAAACCTATAAGTAATTAATATACTCAATTTTAAATTATTCTGTTCAGTTATTTTAATGTGATACTGTAAAAATCAAATATTATTCCCAAAAAAGAAATTTTGGCTTCAATATAGATAATAGAGTCTACGAATTTAACATTTATAAATTTAAATTTAATGTAGAGATAACCTTTTACCGTAATACTCATTAACAGAATATGATTTCTTATATAACTAATCGACAGGCGAGCAGACAAATACCCTAATGGTAAGTAGTCACCATCGCCCATAGAGTTCAGAAACACCAACCGCATTACCGAAGTGTCGTTAATCAAAAAGGGAACGGAGGACCCGCATTATTACTGGCTCTTCGAGATTGCGACAGAAACACACATGAACCATTTCATGGTCGAGTTTAAAAGGAGGGTTGTAGGAGCCGTTCGGACAAAACACCTTCCCATCATGCAAGTACCATGTAAACTGGGTGGTAGATATCTCAGCCACCTCCAAGAGCAGGAAATGTTTACCATAATTTCGTCCGTTGTTCAGCAGAGTGTTCCACGAGCAGGGGTTGTTTTGGACTCAAACACGACTATCCATGTTTATGTCCGAGGGGCTCTATAGTCCCTTACACTTCATTAATATATTTATATACAATTAAAATATAGAATAAGCCTAGAAAAATTTAATTGGGATTTTTTTTCAGAAAGTCTATTAAAATAGCAAATGAAAATACATTTCATTAATATTTTACTAGTTCGATTGAAAAGAGTGCTTATAAAATATTTTATAGACTGAAATCAATCGAGCGCAATTTAGTTTACACGTTAATGTTCAGATGGCGACGCTGTTTTCATAATTGAATCAGAACGATGACCGTTTGTTGATTCCGCACTATGGTTTTAAATAATTGTGACGCGATTGAAATGAACGGTCGCAAGTGTTAAAAAAGCTCAGGTACTACGGAAATTATTCGCACCAATAAAGCTTTTGTCATGCGGGCGTCGACGGTGCGGGCTCTGTACTACTCGCACGCTAGGCAAAGAACACCCAATGCACCGTGAAATTGCCTATTTTCCACGTGATTTTATTTATTTATTTCATACATCGATGACATTTCCATTCGTTTTAAACAGTTCGCTGCATCAGAAAATCGTTAGGAAAGTCAAATCTGAGTGCATCGGACACAAAATATTACTAATGCTCACCTTACTCAGTATAAACAATACGTGCTTAATTGAATCAAACATAATCGCTAAGTATTATAAACCAGCTCTATGAATTTTAAATGTGCGAGACTATTCGTAGTTCAATGTTTCTCTTCCAGGTATTGCGTCCTGGTTGAAGTTCCACCTGAGTTATTTAATTGAGCCCTACTACTTATGATTTAGGGTGTAGTTTTGGATACTGGGTGCGCGGAGATATATTGTTTGCCTCACTCGGAACGGAAACTGATTCATTTCCGATGCATGGTTGAAGCTCTTTGTGGAGTTCGTCCTCTGCGAATTGCTCACGTTTTCAACATTTGATAGCGACATCAATACCTTTGAAATATTGTATCTGGTGCTGTTTCATTTGAGTGTTATTGAGAAATAAATTTTCTTATTCATTTCAATCGCATCCAAATCACTTTGAAAAATAATTTAATATTCAAGGAGAGGTATGCGCCTTCCGTCTTGCGACTGTTGAGAGTTAAGGCTACAAAACAGATGCTGACTGGCATCTCCCAGGCGGGCACTTCCCTCCGTCACGTAGCAATCGCGTCTGCAAAATGCAGCAATGCATAAGAATTCAATTTTATGCTCGTTTTAAGATAGTTTCCGTACTAAGCGTTTAAATTCGAAGACTTTTTTATTCGTTTTACATTTAAGTGAATTCTATTAATGAACGATAAATAGTTATGACTTTTTTTTAACTTAAGAATACTTAAATGTTGTATACTAAAATGTATGTAGTAAAATTGATCTTAAAATTAACCTTTGAATGGAGAGCTATTCTACAGAATGGTTCAAATGACGAACAAATATTTTCCTGATGCCGACCCTTAAATAGTATTGACTTCAAATGTAATTATGTATATACCTCTGTCCACAATTCGTTAACTATATTGATTGAATTATACTGATACTAATATATCAGTCCAAAGTCCCTTGCTCGTGGAGTTTCCTTTTGACTAACCAGGCAATAGTATCAGGTTTCTTCGATTTGAGGTCGCTCGATTATATCTAATCGTACAGTAGTTGAGTATAATGATAAAGGTGTATTAGGCTCCATCTATCTTAGAGGGTATGGCTTCCGGTAGCATTACCGTTGAAGGTTGGTGAGCTCTGTACCACTCACTTAAGCATCGAGGGCTTTCGTCCTTATAGGTAGAGTTCTTTACCTGCCTTCTAAACTCCACCGTAAAATTTGTTAACGTGTTACGGTTGCAATATTAGAGAACAAGAAATAAGCGTCTCCCTCGCTTCCATCGTGACCAGCGACGGGACACTGATTTCTTTTGTCACTGACGTCCATGAGCGACGGTGACCGCTTACCATCCGGTGGTTATTCAGCTCGATTGTCGATCATTTACGATAAAAATTTATTAAAAAGGATTTTAATATTTTGTTTTTACGTCTTTCGTTTACGTTCTTATACTTCTGTTTAAAGTTTACCGCTTTATTCTTGAATACGGGAATAGGGAAGTCTACGGGTTGTTAATTTAAAAGCGGTATTATGATATTGGTAAGATGATAAATATTGATACTCATAGATGTCAGTGGGATACTTTTTCACCAGAACATTAGTGAAGGAGGACGTGACTTCTCTGAGCAATCAAGTGGAATATTTTTTCAATATTTGCTGCTTTCGTGTATATATTCATATCTATCTCACTTAGTTTGTCGTGGCAATTTTTTCTTGTTAATACTACTTAAAAGAGGTACCATGAATATCAATGAAAAATCCTTTGAATACTCAGTTGACAATGATAGTACACATAACGTCTAGATCTAACCTTAACTGTGCACTATCTAAAGATACTAACAGCAATGAGGAAAAAAATATTCAAACAAATAACATGCCAACTCAACACATCATATGGAATACGAGAGTATTCCACGGGGGAAGTTTGTTGGGTAGCATTAAAAGATTAAAACTCGACAGTTCGCTCAAACTGTATCGAGTCGAAACTGGAAACGATCTCTCGACTGCGTTGCGACATATATTTGCAATGCAGGCGGCGCGTCCGCGGCGAACTTCGCCTAGCGAATGCAAAAATTTAAATTAAAAGCATAAATCAGGCGTGTATCGAGTAAGTTTCGAGATTGGTATACATTTCAACTGCACGTTCCTGAATATGTATTCTGGTTCGCCCGCTTTTATTAACTAATTTATTTCGTTTTTCCAATCATAGCAGTACAATTTTTTGTACATTTATCGTGATCCTGGTGATGGAAGTGATGTTGCTACATTGAAATTTTTAAATGTAAGGGATATCAGATTACAACTATCATACATATATATACATTTACTGAAACTGTACTCGAAATACTAATAATAAATGTACTGTACGTGAAATGTACACTTCAGGAGACCA